>JARQOC010000003.1:139529478-139600698 GCA_033576535.1 Allobates femoralis
TCCTGGGGTGAGCCGGAATGGCTCCTCTGCCCCCTCTGTAGTGTTCCTTGCCTCTGCCTGTGGTCCTCACTCTCTCTGGACCTCACACTGGCTCTGGAGGTGCACTGGTGTCGGGCCTAGCACGGCTCCGGTGACCAGTTTTTGCTCACTAGCTCTGAGCTGAACGTCACAGTTCTTCTAGTGACTGCACACTCTGGCTAATTTCCCCCCAGCACCTGTATTTATAGAGGATCTGGCTTAACAGCAATCAGTGGTGCTCCCCTACAGGCCTGGGGTAGAAGGTGTTGGGTGTATGTGAGTACCAGACATGGAACTCCCTTAGTGAACTAGTTGTTTCTGTGGCTTACCTGGCACAGGGCGCCACAGCTGTATGTCTCCCGCCTCCTCTTCTGTGATGTAAGTAATAGAGCATGCCCTGCATACAGCATAACATTTAACAGAAGAGGAGGCGGCAGACACACAGCCAGGCGGCGGGGAGGACTGTGCCAGCCGAGGACGGCAGAATCAGATAAGTCCCTCTGGACCTCCTAACTCTGAGCTTTACAAAGTGTTTTTTTTTGGGTTGCAGGGGGGTAGAGACAGGGTACACACCTTCCCTGAATGCTGCACACCTGCTGCATTCAGTGTTGCTTTCACTTTGGAAAGCACCAGGGGGTTGACTGGTTCTCTTTAAAATCAGAAGAGGTGCTGTGGATGCTGGTAGGTAGGAAATGGTTTGCAGGGCATCTTTTCAGTGGCTATAGACCACCAGGTTCCAATAAATCTGTTTACTCAACTCTAGTCAAAAAGTGTAAGATTTACAATATGCTTTTTCATCCTGTTTGGTACTGTTTTTCATCTTGAAAGTATACCACAAACTTTATTCAACTGAAGGCAACAATGATGCAGGTGTCTTTTTGCCCTTCATTTGGGTGAACCGATAATTCCAGATATATGCATTGGGATGGCCAGGCTGTTCAGTCCTGTTTTGAGGACTTTGTTTTTCTCTACTGTTATATACATGACCTTTGAACCGGATGCAAAAATATGAAGGAAACGGGACCCTACAATACCATCTAAGATAGCAGGAAGAGAAGGAATTTAGTGTACTCATGGTTGATTATTTGAGTGGAACACACATAAATAGTTTGTACTTTTAACCATTGGATTAATAACTTAAGTGTTATGTTCAGCTGTAAAGCAAGGCTTCAAATCCAACATGACACAGTAACATATTTACAAAGTGAAACAAAAGAATCACACCAATTAATTTCAGCGCATAAAAATAGCATGCATCATTTCATTGAAAAGTGAGTGTAATCCTCTGACATAACAAGAATTAATGTGATATCTGGAAATGCAATAGATATTTATCAGGTACTAATCTCTGGAATGTAACAATGGTTTAATGCTGGCGAGATCATTTACATACTATATCACAATACAGAGTAGCATTCTAAAACACTATATTATATATTTGATGTCAGGAATCTGTCAACTCAAAATAAACATTACAGAAAGACTTTGAATTAGGAACTGCACATAAAGGGGTTCTCCGGCTTAAATCTATCTTTACACTATTGAGCTACACAGATACAAGTAGGTAGATGGTAATTACCTACCTGATCTGCTGTAAGCCCTTCTCTCCTATCAACACCTGGCTCACAGTGGTCACATGACCGCTCCAGCCGTGATTTTGCTGCTTCCTGTGATGTCCCGTTTTGCCTCCAGGGCAGGAGCTTATCCTCCACCCTGTAGACAGCATCACAGCCGACATCACTGTGAGTGACAGCCGGCCCCCTGCTACTAACTCAGCTCATGCTTGAGGATGCAACACAGAGACAATGAATCCACAGCTACAGGCCCGGGCTCTGTACATATAATCACAGCTGTGTTCGGATGCTGGAGCCTCATTTTGTCTCATAGCATTCAAGAACAGCTGTCATTTGAGTGGAGGGGGCCCTGGAGTGGAAGGGGAGGGAGTGGGGAAGGATCACCTGGATGTCACCTACCTAGCATTATGTTCATTGCAGACAGCTTCCTTCTCTTCTAGCTGCCTCTATTGTCGGATTAGCCAGGAGGGGGAGGAAAGGAGTTTTCATGTTGGACAACAGTGCTCCTACAGCAGGGCAAGATAAGTCCTGTGATAAAAGCCCTGTGTGGCTTCCACTGCCCAAGGTAACTTCTGCAGCTGCAATAATGAGGGGGAGGGGGAAATCTGACAAATGATAGATTTAATATATATCAGGTAAATCTGTCTATTTCATATGTATGCATATTAATGTGTATTTCCCTGTGTGTATGAGCGTGCATGTATATTTCCCAATGTGTGAGAATGCGTGTGTATAGCCTTGTGCATGTGAGCTTGTGTATTTCCCTTTGTGTGTGAGCATGCATATATATTTTCCAGTGTGTGAGCGTGCATGTATATTTCTCTGTGTGTGAGCATGTATGTGTATTTTCCAGTGTGTGTGATCGTGCATGTGTATTTTCCAGCATGTGTGAGTGTGCATGTATATTTTCCAGCATGTGTGAGTGTGCATGCATATTTTCCAGCATGTGCCATGATTGGAATCAACAGTGATTGGGGTTCCAATTCTGAGGACTGGGCTGTGTGTGATGTTGAAGGTGAGGTGGAGGAGAGGCCACTTGATGCAGAGTTTTAAATAAATTGTAACACATGCTCTTTCTGCGTCTCATCTACAAGTTGTAGTGATGTGCTGTTGTTTAAGAATGGGATGATAGTAGGTCCACTAACATAAGTTGACATTTTTATTTGGCTAGGACAAGCTGGTGTTTGTTGAGAAGAGCTTTCAGTAACTTTAGCACCTACACCTCTGACACCATGCATTTTACCCTTTCCACAATGACCATAGCCTTTACCACTCATAAATGATGAAAACAGATTTGGATCTCAGTTGTTCTCTACCAAAAAAGGTCTGCATGGGAATATATCAGATTTGGTAAACACTGATTCTATGCCCAAAAAGAGTTTAGGGCAATATTTATGGGATTTATAACACTGCTTTTATGCCAAAAAAGCTGTGAATGTGAATAAAACAGATTTGGAAAACACTGTTCTTTTGCCCAAAAAGAGTTTAGGGTGATATTTAGGGAGATTTAGCAAATACTGATTTTATGTAAAAAAAAGCTGTGGATTAGAATACAGCAGAGTTGGTAAACATTGGTTCTATGCCCAAAAACAGTTTAGGGCAAACTTTATAGGATTTATCAAGCACTGCTTTTATGCAAAAAAAAAAAAGCTGTGGATAGTAATACAGCAGATTTGGCAAACACTGGTACTATGTGCAAAACGAATTTAGGGTTATATTTAGGGAGATTTTGCAAACACTTATTTTATGCCAAAAAATGCTGTGGATGGGAACACAGTAGATTTGGCAATCACTGTTCTATGCCCAATAAGAGTTTAGGGCTATATTTAGGGAGATTTAGCAAACACTGCATCTCTGCCAAAAAAAGGTCTATTCCAGGAATAAGTTACTAAACCTACTATATATCTGTCTAACTATCTAACAATAAAATGGGTTGCTAGCTATCTGTCTGTCTAGCATGCAGGCCCACAGCAGCAACAGTGGCATCAGGCATGTCCTTTTGTTGTAACACTGTTCCAAAGGCAATGACAGGAATTGGATGATTATTATATGCCTAGGATATGTGACTTAAGGCCGCTTCACACGCTAGGATATAGATGAATGAGATCATTAGCTATGTCACGTGACCGCGATTCTTCCGACATCGTTAGTGCGTTGTCACACGCAAGGATATCGTTAACGATCTTAAATTTGGCAATGCTCCAGCTATTTGGAGAAGAACGATTGAACGATTTTACAAAGCGGCAGGAATAGGAGAATTATGAACAATATTGTTCAAAAAGGTGTCACACTGAACGATGTTGCTGCTTCCCAGGGGGTTAATTGGACGACGAACGATAGATTTGAGGTCAGGATCTCAAATTTTGGATGAACGTTCCAACGATCTTTCCTTCCTACATCATTCGTTTACACGCAACGACGCACTAACGATATCGTTAATCACAAATCCATGACGTTTCAACAATATCGTTAACGATATCCTAGCGTGTGAAGTGGCCTTTAGGCAGCCAATTACACAAGCCCTTATGTCTGCAACTTATATTTGCTTTAAGCATGCTGATTGGCTGCCAGCCCGGAATATCCACATAGTAAGTGCGGGAAAAAATAATGGAGTCCAACGCTCCTCTTACCTGAGACCTCTCCCCACCTGCTCCTCTCATCAAACACCTTCCACCCTCTACCTGACAGTGACAGTTGCCATAACGTAGAAGAGAGGCATTAGTGCAAATGCACTAATGCTTTTTGTCATACTAACAGTTGCCGAACAAATTCCAAACTTGTCAACTTTTTAACAAACTGTTTGTGTTTGAGGGCCGTGCAAACAATGCAAAATTTGTGCCGGATGTGAAATTGTTGAACATGTTCGAGCAATGTTCGCTCATCACTAATTGTAATCAAACCTTTTATCTAACCCCTGACCCTATTTTTCACATAGGTGGCCTTTTTTGTTCTGCCATTCTTGATAGAATTTAAAGGTAAGTAGAGGCTGTTTTTAATTAATGCTGGTTCTAACTGCCCTTTAAACTTTTTAGACATTTAGCCCTGAGGTAAAGCTAAGGCTGTTTTTAATTAATGATGGATCTAACTGCCATTCAAAATTTTTAGACATTTAGCCCAGAAAAGGTGCATTTGATAAATATTAATTTAGAGTCCTTTCAAAAAAAGGAACATCTTGCCCCCACTGTAGGGCCTATTTACTTGTTAAGGACCTTAATTTTTTTAACTACATTCTATAAAATCAGTGATGAAGTCCAAATTTGCAGCCATAGCTGAAAGTGTTGACACGGTTTGTATGACTTGTTGTTGTGCAACTAGTATAAGTCCGTTGTTATTATTTCTTTACAGTTACAATTGTCATCTTTAGCCATGTTTTTCTTTATTAACATTACTGTTGACCTTGTCTAAAGTTTTCCAAGGAATCCTTTGTTTTATACTTCTCTATTATTGTTTTGCTTATATGTCTTTGAAACTCTTATTTGCCTATTGAAATTTGAATAACTTTGCTTTTCACTTTACCTAGTGCACTTTCCTGGCTGTTTTTGATAATGTCCACTAGGGCATATTGTTCTTCATCAACTGGCTTGTAGCAGTCTTCTGCCGCCAGATTTTCTGGGCTAGAGAAGTCTAAGAATATCACTACAAGGGTGTAAAGCATACTTGATAGTCAATATGTGTTATTAATTAAGAGAGGTATAGTGCACATCAGTCTTATTACAATGCTCACTGGCATGCACTGACCTGATTCATTAAGTGACTGAATGTCCATCATGTGCAGTCACCAAAAATGTATGTCAGCCGGAGACTCGCACGTTCCAGGAGTAAAACAAGTCACTATATTCGTGTATTTTATAATGAATTTGATGGGCATATGTGACCCGTCCATGCCCATGCCCCACCTGTAGCTGCTGATTTGCACAAACACATTGTGACTTATTAAAAAGTTTACTACATCTTAATCAATCTGTCCATCAATAACTTTAACAAAGAGAGAAGGGAGCGCACATAGGGTCTTATCTATGATGATGATTCAATGCCCCCCGATTAGTGTGACTCACCTTTTTGGGTTGTGTGAGTCACAACAAACTGCAAGAGCCTTGTTATCCTGGTCGCTGCAGAAACCTGGTAAGGGAGAAATCTGTTTATGTAGAAAAAAGCCCAGGTTTTAGATTCCGCGCAGACCACCAAGCAGAAAGGGTAGGTTTGATGTCCGTTTATTGAGCCAACGTGTTTCACAGCAGGACCTGCTGCTTCCTGAGGAAGCAGCAGGTCCTGCTGTGAAACGCGTTGGCTCAATAAACGGACATCAAACCTACCCTTCCTGCTTGGTGGTCTGCGCGGAATCTAAACCTGGGCTTTTTTCTACATAAACACATCAATTACTTTCTCATTTTTAGACCAAAATTGTCCATATCAGCTTGAATCTAGTTGTCTATCCCAACAAGTATCTTATGGTGGGTACCGCCCAGGTTTTGGCTTTAATGGATTTGCCAACATTTAATTTTGCCTTTAGTCATTTTTATACTTTTTTAATCTACACTTTTCTGATCCTTAGTTTTATTTGCTTGTGATTCATAAATAACAAAAATTATTGTTATTGTAAAAATATTATTATTGAAATACAAAGATACAGGGAAACCAAACAAGAGTATATTAAACCTGGTAAAATCAATTTTATTTATAAATCAATAAAAATACATTATGCTTATGTCAATTTTAAACTCATATTGTGCTGTGTATATTGGAACTAGTGCTTCTTATGTGTTAAATCCTAAAATTTACCCCTTTTGTAATTTAGTAAATATATGGGATACAGTTCGCCCTAATCCCTAATACAGTGAAACATAAGACAGTGATGTGAGTGCAGATTTGTCCTTACATAAAATACCATTGATTATTGCAATGTCTCCACTGCCCCAATGCACATTTTGCTGTTTGTTCATCTGAAGGTTTGTCTTGGGTAGGGGAAGAATGAGATTAAACAACAATGGTGTGACTATCAATGAGGGGGAGCATGGGTCATGTGACACGGGATATATTGTTATAGTTATTACTATACCACTCACTGAAAAATTCCATGAGCATTTTTTATATAATTTTTTATAAAACTTATTTTTCTTCTACTTTATTAATGTTTGCCATATCCATGCAATTTCTGTGGCAATAGATTAGTGGTAAAGGAGACAATATTATTACAGATACCTATAATTATACCTAGATATCTCTAGTGACAACATTACATGTAGACAGCAGTCATTAGAAGATTGTCTGGCCCTTGGGAGGACATAAAGAAAATTCATCAGCTGCATCTACAACTGAACAGTAGTATTTAGAATTCCCTCTGCTTACTCATTAACAGAAGGAGTCTAGAAAAGGTGCCTCAAACCTATGTCCCGTTATCTATATCTGAGCCAGATTGCCATATCCAGCAGGATAATCTTTCTGCAATTAAAACTAAAGAGAACTAATGAAATTTTCAACCTGCAACATTTGTTTCCTTATTGATCACACTTATGGTCCTGTCACACGCCGCAATCGCAGCTGGCAATATGTGGCGATATAACTTGTGCGCTCACGTTTTTCGTGCTCGTCTCAGGTCGCCGATGACGGCATCACATGCCGTAATTGCGTCCGGAACCTAAGGCGATGTGTCGCTCCGGAAATGGACTCACCTACAGTGCAACCAATCTTGCATCATTCCATCGCCGCTTCACACGCCGCAATTCCAAAGCCAATGTGGGCGTACATGTTCAGCGCGTTGAGGAGATAGTTGTGCAACAGTGTTTTACACCGCTCCCCATACACGCTCATTGGACAATGCAACAGCGTGACGATTGCTCAGCCTGCACTGGAAGGCTGGCTATTACATGACGCCATTGTCTATCGGAGTTTGGCACAAATCCATGCTCAAATATGGCGCGCTGTCAACTGACAGCCAATGGGAACACAGTACCAACACCAATCATCGCAGACGGGGTGCGGACTACAGAACGCTTGAGGCACGCCTACGGAAAATCATAGGCAATGCTGTTTCCATCACTATCGCCCTATCACACACCACAACACGGAAATTCCGCCTCCATGATTGCGGCTGATTACTGAGCAGTGCTCAGGAATCAGGCGACGGGGGCGAGAGGCGTTTTATCGCCGCAAAATTCCCCAATCACACGCCGCAAACATGAGGCAATTTCACGGCGATTGCTCCGGGGCGACATATCGCCTTTGTGATTTACAAAGGACTGCCATCTCTGCCATTGAACTCATAAGATGCATCATCAAAGTCACTGCCCTGAGCAATAGGCAATTTTAATATAGTGAAAACTCAGAGAAGTGAATAGTGAAATTTTTGTATCTTGGAAATTAGGTTGTATTACAGGCTATCGATGCTTCATAAAGGCTTATTAGTTTCCAATAATACTGACTACAAAAAATGCCCATGGCCTTGGAGGATCGCTGCACTAATTGCAATGACATCACAGGGGCAATGATTATTATTATTAAAGTTATGATCAGACATAACCAATCTAATGGATGGGAAACTTTAGCATCTCAGTTGAGTGAAGGCCAGTAAGCATGGATGCCAAAAGGAAGAATTTTCAGATACCCTTCAGATCAACCCTAAAAGAGAACTAAACAAACATCAATAGCTTTGGCACTTTATGACCTGTCAAGCTACAAGACAACTTCTCCAATGAGGATGACAAAAGGTGATAAAAGATGAGTGAGGAGAATTCAAAGAAGCAGCGGCTTCAAAATGCATTCTTTTGCCTAAAAGTCTGAGTCCGAAGACTATAACAACATTGTAGAATGCATAAAGAATCCTGATAGGCTCAAAGTCAAAGAGTGATGAAGATGAAGATCACTCCGAGCATCTAAAATGTATATTACGGCTCTTGTTTGATTGTTTCAATTACATTTTGTGAACTACGTGAACTGTTACATTTTCCAGACATCCACATAAAAGTAAAAATAAAAAGCTTAATTAAATTTCATAGTTAATTTAAAAATGTTTCCTATGTAGGTAGATTTGCAAAATTTTAAACGTTTATTTGTTAAGGTTTGATTTTTAACTTTTATTTTTCACATAACAGTAGGGTAACTGTAATGGTGTGTTAAATTACCAAAATAAATATAATTAATTTCTGTTTATGTAATCTCAGAATGTGGGTCACTGTTCAGTGAATGACTTCACTCAGTGGGACATTTAAATTTGTGATGCATCTCATCAAGACAATATTCAAGTCCTAAAGGATCTCTAGAGACTTAGCAAAGGTTATAGAAGTATTCATGATGACAAGCATGAAGTATTCTGGTTTTGATGAGGGGTCACGCTGAAGTCAAAGTCACTGACCTCTTAAAGGGAATCTGTCAGGTAAAAAATCCATATGTAACTGCTGTCATTTCCTAATTCCTTTCTCTAAGTTCTCTCTATTGATGTATTTGTTTTTTACATTTCTCGCCTATCCTCTGTGAATTTCAAAGTAAGAGATTCATTCATTCCATCTGTCAATCACAGTGAATGATCCACTTAGTTCTCTGCTGTCCACTCCCCATAGGATGAATATTCATGTCACAATCACATCACTGCTCAGGAGAGCAAAAGGGGGGTGGGGGGTGCTGCATCCTCGTCTCTGCTGTCTGTATTGCAGCCAAGCCAGAGGTTAAATAAAGCACAGAATCTATTGCCGGACAGATGGTATACCTGCTTAGAGAAACAAATGTAGTAGATACCTTATCTAGGAAAGGTAAGGGAGTAAGGCAAATGTTTGTCTGCAATCTGTCCCACCAAAGCTTCTAATTGAAAGTGAAACCTGACAAGCAGAGAAAGCAAAGGGAGGAGAGAGCTGCTGAGAAGAAGTAAATATTTAAATAAACAGTTTAACACGGCCGGACTAATCGTATGTCAATATAATGGAGAGGACTTTTGCAGCAGCCTCCTGCAGGGTCTGATATTACTTATAACTAGGAAACTGCAAATGGTACAATAATGATTTTACATGTTTTTAAAAGGACTGCCTAGGCACTATTCAAGGGTAATATTAGTATCATACTGAAAAATGACATGACAGTGTCCATTTAATGAATGTGGCACGTCTGAAAGAGTCACATGCCTCCATGTGCCTCACAAGTCTTAATCCAGTCTGGGACTAGAGTAAGTGTTCTGGCAAAAAGTATGCCACATCTTGCCCTGAAATAAACGAGCTGTGAAGTTATGTCTCTGTTGCATGCCTATGATGGTGCTTCAGCTTCCCATACTTTGGCAGAGCTGGGACAAACTCACATAAATCACAATAAAAAAAGTCACAAATTTAACTCCACAATACATAAAACTTTTGCAACTTTTCAAAGCAATTCATGCCAAAATTCTTTTTAAGTTTTAAGGTTGAAAGGTTCACTCCAAGAGATTATTCTCTTCTGAAATTCTCAATAAGTTTGATGTGTCACATGACCCTCTTCTCATTGAAAAAAATAAAGTTGGATCCAAAATGGCCGACTTTAAAATGGCCGCCATGGTCACCACCTATCTGGAAAAGATTTCCCCCTCCTATATAATCATGTGCCACAAACAGGAAGTTGATATAACCAACCATTTCCATTTTATTTAGGTGCACCCTTTACAATCCCAATCCAAATCCTATGTTGGTAGCAGCATCATGCTGTGGGGATGTTTTGCAGCTGCTGGGACAGGACGACTGATTGCAATTGAAGGAAACATGAATGCGGCCACGTAAAGAGATATCCTGGATGAAAACCTCTTCCAGAGCGCTCTGGACCTCAGACTTGGCCAAAGGTTCACCTTCCAATAAGACAATGACCCTAAGCACACAGCTAAAATAACAAAGTAGTGGCTTCAGAACAACTCTGTGACCATTCTTGGCTGGCCCAGCCAGAGCTCTGACCTAACCCAATTGAGCATCTCTGGAGACACCTGAAAATAGCTGTCCACCAACATTCACCATCCAACCTAACAGAACTGCAGAGGATCTGGAAGGAGGAATGGCAGAGGACCACCAAATCCAGGTGTGAAAAACTTGCTGCATCATTCCCATGAAGACTCATGGCTGTACTAGCTCAAAATGTGCTTCTACTCAGTACTGAGCAAAGGGTCTGAACCACTTATCACCATGTGATATTTCAGTGTTACTTTTTCAATTAATGTGCAAACATTTCTACATTTCTGTTTTTTTTTCAATCAAGATGGGATGAAGAGGTGAAGAGTGTACATTAATGTGAAAAAAATGAACTTTTGTGAATTTACCAAATGGCTACAATGAAACAAAGTGTGAACAATTTTAAGGTGTCTGCATACTTTCCGTACCTACTGTAGTGGTAACATAAAGCTTTTGGGCCCCAAATTATCACATTAGCTTTTTATGTGTATCATCTCATATGAGCCAAAAGACTACATGGTTAATATTTGGGATTGGTAAGGTTCAGAAAATGTCTATCGTAATCACTAATTTATCTTGTAAATAGTGAGACATTACATAAATTGTATATTTTACATCATTGTCTTCATACATTTTAGAAATACGGTAATCTGCTGGAATAGGAACTGAATCAGAGAAATTTGGTCTGCTTGTAAAGACCCACTGAAACATGAATGGTCTAGACCATGAGTCTTACACTTACAATTTCCTATGACCCATTGCCAGGGACATAGTGAGGGCACTTTGGGCTAGCACTCAGTGCTCATGAACCGGTGAGCCAGATTTCTCTCATTGTCGTCATTTTCACCACAGGAAAGCGGCCTTCCTGCTGATCAACGTAGCAGGTTAAAGCAAAGAATCAAAAAGTCATTCTTCTCTTCCTGCTTAGAGCTATCTCTATTTCTTTCCTTTCATTTTTTACCAAGTACTTGAACAAAAATGGATGGAAGTGGCTCCATGAGGGATTGCATGGAAAAGAAATTGCAATGAATTCAGGGGGGAAGTTTATGTAAATGTAGTGAATTGTGGTAGGTAGGCAACATGACATTGCATTGAATTAAGTAAAAAAAAAGTAAAGAAGTAGATATGTAGTTTAAGTAACAGTTAATTTAAATGCATTTGAAAACGCCACAAAAACAAAAATTTAATCTGAGTGGGGACAGGTGACCATTCTGGCCATTATACCATGCCTCATTTACTTATGATAACTAAAAATATGAATATTCGCTATATGCCTACTTATGCGCCGTCAGTATGTAATGAGGTGTACAATTCAGATTGTATTATCGAAATTGACAGTGAAATGAACTGTGCACAGTCCGCACTTGTCCACCAGGGGGCATCAGTGAACTGTACAATCACAGAGCTGGGAAACTCCCAGCCATCTCTTTTGTTTACCCAGGAAGTGAAAGAGCTTAGTACAGACACAGAGTTGAACAAGAGAACATCTGCCTGTGGATGTGTGTTGAAAGAGGGCTACTTTGCAACACCTTGCCGGAAAAATCACCCCACAGAAGCCCCTGTGACTGATCCTGGGCCACTGGACTTTGGTGCTGTGACTCTGGCCGCTCTGCAAAACCTTGCCCGCCGTGCACCCAGAGTGCTTGTGCTGGGGCCGTGACCGACATAAGGGAGCCATTTGTGCTGCTGTGATCTCCCTTCTGCTGTTGCTCTGTGTTCCCTGAGACTGGGAGAGACAGACTGTTACCTGCAGAAGGAGACCAAAGAAGAAGAGTGAGGAGATCCCCAGGCCTGCTACGTGGGAGCGACACCTTCTTCTGTGATAGACTGGTACGTGATTTTAGGGAAAGTTAGGGAAAGATACCTTCATTGTTGTGTTTTCTTTGCTTGCTGCGTACCCGGAAGAAGTGAAGATCCAGAGACTCTAATATATACAAGTGCGCATATAGTTCGGTTGACTGTGATATAAATATGTTTTACAGTAAAGAAATGTTACTACCGGTTAAATCTGAGTATGGGGATTCTGTTGAGAAAGATCATACACACACACCCGCGGCCTTACCACCGGTCGCTACAAGTATATGAAAGCAATGTTCCCTACAAAGTTAACTTTATTCATCAGATCTTGGAATAATAATAATTTCCTCAAATAGATGTGTATTAAATTGATGTTCCTGTGCTGAGATGGTCATGGTCTGATTATACCACATCTCCTGTACTGAGATAATCTTATATATGTGTCCCTGCTATGTACTGTGTAATGGATGTGTCTGACCATACAGGGACATGGTCTGATTATACCACATCTCCTGTACTGAGATAATCTTATATACGTGTCCATGCTATGTACTGTGTAATGGATGTGTCTTACCTTACAGGGACATGGTCTGATCATACCATATCTCCTGTGCTCAAATAATCTTATGTATGGGTCCCTGCTATGTACTGTGTAATGGATGTGTCTTACCTTACAGGGACATGGTCTGATCATACCTCAACTCCTGTGTTGAGATAGTCTTATATAAGTGTCCATGCAGTGTTCTGTGTAATGGATATGTCTGACTGTACAGTGACATGGTCTGATCACACCACATCTTCAGTGCTGAGATAATTCTATATATGTGTCCCTGCTATGTACTGTGTAATGGCTGTGGCTGACCGTACAGGGACATGGTCTGATCAGACCACATCTCCTGTGCTGAGATAAATTTATATATGTGTCTCTGCTCTGCACTGTGTAATGGCCGTGTCTGACCATGTAAGGATATGGTCTGATCATACCACATCTCCTGTGCTGAGATAATCTTATATATGTGTCCCTGCTTTGTACTGTGTAACGGCTGTGTCTGACCATACAGGGACATGGTCTGATCATACCACATCTCCTGTGCTGAGATAATCTTATATATGTGTCCCTGCTTTGTACTGTGTAACGGCTGTGTCTGAGCATACAGGGACATGGTCTGATCATACCACATCTCCTGGGCAGGGGAGGACACAAAAACTTATACAGACATTACAGTTTGGGATTGGAAATAATTCTATGGACATCCCTCTGGACATGGAACATCATGGACACGGAACATCAAGGACATAGAACATCAAAGACATGCAACGACCTCAGGGCCATCTCGGACGCCAGGCGGAACCTCAGGGTCATCTCGGACACCAGGCGGGACCTCAGGACCATCTCGGACACTAGGCGGGACCTCAGGACCATCTCGGACACCAGGCGGGACCTCAGGACCATCTCAGACACCAGGCAGGACCTCAGGACCATCTCGGACACCAGGTGGGACCTCAGGACCATCTCGGACACCAGGCGGGACCTCAGGACCATCTCGGACACCAGGCGGAACCTCAGGACCATCTTGGACACCAGGCGGGACCTCAGGACCATCTCGGACACCAGGTGGGACCTCAGGACCATCTCGGACACCAGGCGGGACCTCAGGACCATCTCGGACACCAGGCGGGACCTCAGGACCATCTCGGACACCAGGCGGGACACCAGGATCATCTCGGACACCAGGCGGGACCTCAGGGTCATCTCGGACACCAGGCAGGACCTTAGGACAATCTCAGACACCAGGCGGGACCTTAGGTCCATCTCAGACACCAGGCTGGACCTCAGGACCATTTCGGACACCAGGCGGGACCTCAGGACCATCTCGGACACCAGGCGGGACCTCAGGACCATCTTGGACACCAGGCGGGACCTCAGGACCATCTCGGACACCAGGCGGGACCTCAGGACCATCTCAGGCTCCAGGCGGGACCTCAGGACCATCTTGGACACCAGGCGGGACCTCAGGACCATCTCGGACACCAGGCGGGACCTCAGGACCATCTCGGACACCAGGCAGGACCTCAGGACCATCTCAGACACCAGGCGGGAGCTCAGGACCATCTGGGACACCAGGAGGGACCTCAGGACCATCTCGGGCACCAGGCGGGACCTCAGGACCATCTTGGACACCAGGCGGGACCTCAGGACCATCTCGGACACCAGGCGAGACCTCAGGACCACCTCGGACACCAGGCGGGACCTCAGGACCACCTCGGACACCAAACGGGACCTCAGGGCCATCTCGGACACCGGCAGGCAGCAGTCATCAGGGACACTGGCAGGCAGTGGTCATCAGGGACACCGGCAGGCAACGGTCATCAGGGATACCAGCAGGCAACGGTCATCAGGGACACCGGCAGGCAACGGTCATCAGGGACACCGGCAGGCAACGGTCATCAGGGACACCGGCAGGCAACAGTCATCAGGGTCACCGGCATGCAACGGTCATCAGGGACACCGGCAGGCAGCGGTCATCAGGGATTCTGGCAGGCAGCGGTCATCAGGGAAACTGGCAGGCAGCGGTCATCAGGGACATCGGCAGGCAGCAGACATCAACATACAAAGCAAGGACGTTGGTACCAACACGTAGGCAAGACAGGTACAAGGACAAGGGCAGACACATCAGCCATCCAGAACTAGAGCAGCATGGCTGGAGCAAACACACAGGGCTAGGAACAGCAACCTAATGAGAGGCTCTGGCGCCCAACAGGAAAGAGGAACTTTAAATAGGAGCTGACCCTCAGCTATAGGCTGGGGACAGTAATTCAAGAGCACACCCTCCATCTTACAAAACTGGGGAAGGTGTGGCGGTGCGCACCCTAGGCATAGTCAGAACCCATACAGCATAGCCAGCACAGGAACTGACGCCCAGGGCACCTGGCAGCGGCTGCAAGCCTAGGCACACGTGGAAAGTCATGCACCAGCTGCAGAGGACCTCACAACCCGCGGATAGCTTGCACAGCGGGAGCCAGGGTCCACACATGGATGGTAAGCAGCGGAGCAATGACACTACAATACATGTGCGGCTACGCAGCAGAGCTAGGAACTGAGCAGAATCCTATACAGGTAACATACTACAGTCTCCTAGCTGGTCAGGGGGGAAGGAGCATTGGGTGAAAGCGGGGAAAGCGCAGTAACGCCGAGGGAACCAAGACACCAGCCCACCGGCGTTACAGTCTGTAGAGGTAAAAAATGTTTGTACAGTGTTAGCAGGTAGATATAAAAATATATATTAGAATCTGAGACTCCTCAGTGGTTTATACATTTTAATAGCTAACTGGAAAGATGGTGAGAAAAAGCAAAGCAAGCTTTCGATACTCTGGGGTGTCTTCATCAGGCTTAATAATGACAAAACTTCATAACACACATATATACCAAAGCTTCACCTCACTTGGTTTGTTTATTGCATTATCCACCCCTGTACAGTGGTGAAAAAAGTATTTAGTCAGCCACCAATTGTGCAAGTTCTCCCACTTAAAAAGATGAGAGAGGCCTGTAATTGACATCATGGGTAGAACCTCAACTATGAGAGACAAAATGTGAAAAGAAATCCTGAAAATCACATTGTCTGATTTGAAAAGAAATGTTTTGCAAATTTTGTTGGAAAAAAAGTATTTGGTCAATAAAAAAAATAATCTCAATACATTGCAAAAATTGGCAGAATTATGGAAAAAATTATGTAATCATGAAACACAAACGCAGAAAAGAACACTCTAGTACATCACTAGCATCTTGTTGCACCACCTCTGGCTTTAATAACAGCTTGCAGCCTCTGAGGCATGGACTTAATGAGTGACAAACAGTACTCTTCATCAATCTGGCTCCAACTTTCTCTGATTGCTGTTGCCAGATCAGCTTTGCAGGTTGGAACCTTGTTATGGACCATTTTCTTCAACTTCCACCAAAGATTTTCAATTGGATTGCGATCTGGACTATTTGCAGGCCATTACATTGACCCTATGTGTCTTCTTTCAAGGAATGTCTTCATAGTTTTTGCTCTATGGCAGGAAGCATTATCATCTTGAAAAATGATTTCATCATCCCCAAACATCCTTTCAATTGATGGGATAAGAAAAGTGTCCAAAATATCAATGTAAACTTGGGCATTTATTGAAGATGTAATGACAGCCATCTCCTCAGTGCCTTTACCTGACATGCAGCCCCATATCATCAATGACTGTGGAAATTTGCATGTTCTCTTCATGCAGTCATCCTTATAAATCTCATTGGAACAGCACCAAACAAAAGTTCCAGCATCATCACCTTGCCCAATGCAGCTTCGCAATTCATCACTGCATATGACTTTCATCCAGGCATCCACAGTCCACGATTGCTTTTCCTTAGCCCATTTTAACCTTGTTTTTTTTTCTGTTTAGGTGTTAATGATGGCTGTTTAGCTTTTTTGTATGTAAATCCTATTTCCTTTAGGCGGTTTCTTACAGTTCGGTCACAGACACTGACTCCAGTTTCCTCCGATTCGTTCCTCATTTGTTTTGTTGTGCATTTCCTGTTTTGGAGACTGTGGTGATGTGGCCCCTGGCCGGGGGCATCACACGGGTTATCAGTGCAGGTCTCTGTTCACATGGGCCGGTTTTCCTGTGTGTGTGTGTGCTGTGTGAAACCTGTCCAGTGTACAGTGGGTGAACAGCTGAAGGGTTTTCATGAGCTAAGTAAAACAGCTGAGTGTGAGTGCTGAAGATCTGAGAGATTCATGAGCCAAATGAGCGGCTGAACCTGTGTGTATGAGTGCTTTGCTGAGCTAAACCTGAATGGTGCACAGAGGGTTAGTCACATCTCAGGTGAGATGTGCTGATTGACTCAATGGGTTGCAGCTGTGGGAGAGGCAGCCTTGATAAGAACCTGCCAGGTGTCTGAATTAGAGAGAGGATGATGGGAGTCAGAGCAGTCCAGACCACTGCCATGTGAGGACGTGCTGGAACTGATCTGTCCCCGGTGGGGGAAGTGAAGGGAGCCTGCCAGCTCCATGCCCGTGCATCTGATGTGTGCATGCCAGCCTGTGATGAGGACTGAAGACGGCTCAAGGGCCAGGCGGTCATATTTGTGATATGAGAGACCAAGGATGGCTCAAGGGCCAGACGGTCATAAGTATAGCCGACTTTGGGACTGACTGTGCTAGTCATGATATGGTCCCGTTGACTATGGGTAGGGTCACATTGGCGTTTTTTGTTTAAAATCCTGATCCGGTTTTGAGCTTTAAAAAAGCTCAAAACCGGACCAGGAAAGGCTCCTGATGGAAGCCTATGCAAAACACCGGATGGCTTCACAAGCCATCCGGTGGCCGGATCCGGCACTGCTGCCTGCGTTTAAAATCATGCAGGCAGCAGTTTTCGCAGCGTTTACCGGGCCGCACTGCGGTCACCGGATGGCTCAGGATGTGTAATCCCTGAGCCATCCGGTAACTGCCGAGGTTGCGGTTCCCGGCTATTGGCGGGATCCGCAACCTTAATAAAGAGTAAAATTGTTGATCTAAATGACTTTTTAAGGTCTGTAGGGGGGCTTAGACCCCCCTACAGACCGGCCGCCCACTTCTATAGTGTACTTCAGCTATATCTCACGGGGCACGGGCTCCCCGGAGCAAAGTGCCCCCCCCCCGTATCACTATACAGGGGTGCCTACACCCCTCTATTACAATGATGCTTTAATGATGTCCAAAAATGCAGTACAAAAAGGATTTTAGCAATCGCAATGTAAGTTCATACTTACATGCTGTTGTAGGCAGAGTCCCGAGAAAACCATGGGCGGGGCTGTGTGCAGCAGCCTCCGCCCACTCCTTCTTGATGGCCGCCCCCTCTGGCCGTAATCCAGTGTTGTGAGGGCGGGCACGTCGTTAAAGGGGCGTGGCTAACCGCGGCAAATAGTTAGCCACGCCCCTTTAACGACGTGCCCGCCCTCACAACACTGGATTACGGCCAGAGGGGGCGGCCATCAAGAAGGAGTGGGCGGAGGCTGCTGCACACAGCCCCGCCCATGGTTTTCTCGGGACTCTGCCTACAACAGCATGTAAGTATGAACTTACATTGCGATTGCTAAAATCCTTTTTGTACTGCATTTTTGGACATCATTAAAGCATCATTGTAATAGAGGGGTGTAGGCACCCCTGTATAGTGATACGGGGGGGGGCACTTTGCTCCGGGGAGCCCGTGCCCCGTGAGATATAGCTGAAGTACACTATAGAAGTGGGCAACCGGTCTGTAGGGGGGTCTAAGCCCCCCTACAGACCTTAAAAAGTCATTTAGATCAACAATTTTACTCTTTATTAAGGTTGCAGATCCCGCCAATAGCCGGGAACCGCAACCTCGGCAGTTACCGGATGGCTCAGGGATTACACATCCTGAGCCATCCGGTGACCGCAGTGCGGTATTCTGCACACATTTTTGTAACAAATGTGTGTGCCCGGCATTGCGTTCACCGCATCCGGATCCGGATGCGGTGAATGCAATTTAGCTTAGCAATGTGACCCTACCCTATGTGTGAAGGTGTATGAGTAATCACAAGTGCGTATGTATAATTACCCTGTGTGATATGTGACTGTGTGACTCACAGTAGTGTATGGAAAAGTACCATATGATGTATCCAGGTGTGAAGGTCAGGCGGCCGTAACCGCCTTTGGGTCCGACTGGGTAGTCGTGAGAAGGACCTGTTGAAAGTGTAACATATATGATGGCTTATGTAAAAGTGCCATGTATGATGTGTATGATGCAGTGTGCGTTGAGACTCCCTAGGAGTAGGTTGAGGATCCCTACAGCAGGACGGGGAAAGATCCCTGTCAGGGTGATAGACGGTGATAGCCGTCTTTAGAACCAGACTGAGGTCTGCAAGGGTCGGTGGGTGACGCCTTGAATTTCTGTGGAAAGCGTAAGTATAATGTGACTGTAAACATGGTGTAATGTCATATGTGAATGTCATGCCCTGTAATGTAATGTCATGTGATGTACTAATGTGGAAGTTATGTCATATGAAAATGTAAAGGGTGTTGTGTGTTACCAGTGGTTTATGGCGTTAAATAAACTACTGTGTTATGTTTCCCATTAAAAATGTAGTCACTAATGTAATTTCATTATGCTGCAAGCGAGTACCCCAGGGCGCTACCTCACAGAGACATATTGCTTTAAGTTTCTGGTCTTGACGCTTTAATGTCTTCCTTGGTCTAGCAGTATGTTTCCCTTTAACAACCTTCCCGTGTTGCTTGTATTTGGTCCAAATTTTAGACACAGCTGACTGTGAACAACCAACATCTTTTGCAATCTTGCATGATAATTTACCCTCTTTTAAGAGTTTGATAATCCTCTCCTTTGTTTCAATTGACATCTCTCGTGTTGGAGCCATGATTCATGTCAGTCCACTTGGTGCAACAGCTCTCCAAGGTGTGATCACTCCTTTTTAGATGCAGACTAACGAGCAGATCTAATTTGATGCAGGTGTTAGTTTTTGGAATGAAAATTTACACTGTGATTCCATAATTTTTTTCCTCAGAATTGAGTGATTCCAAAATTTTTTCCCTCTGCTTGGTTTGAAAAAAATTACCCTTACTGACTACCACATTTTTTATCTTGATTTCTTTTAGTGTCTCTTAAAGCCATAAAGATGCCATTTGAAATGACTTTAGTTTTGTGCCATGTCTGTGATCTGCTTTTTTTCTTCAACATTAAACAACTGAACGAACATCCTCCGAGCCCTGTGATTCCATAATTTTTGCCAGGGTTGTATATGCTTTATTGGCAATAACAGAGGACAAACGTTTTCTGTAAGTCTTCACAAGGTTGGCACATACTGTTGCTGGTATGTTGGCCTATTCCTCCATGCAGATCTCCTCTACAGCAGTGATGTTTTGTTCCGGGGGCGGAAGAAGCGATAGCGAAACGGCTGTAGGGGAGGAGGGAGCACGAGCACACAAGGGCATTCAGTGATTAAGGTATGATGCACCTCTTATGATTATAGGACGGCAATTGCACTTATTATTCAATAGCATTGATGGGAGACTGTAGATGTATATTGAGTAGCAAGGTTGAAGTGGAATACTAAGAACATAGAGGGATGATAGTTATTATTAGAAACAGGTGCTAATCTTGTTAATGATCAATTGATAGCTCTGTTATATTCATCCTTATAAGAATCACAGTAATTGCTGTGTTTTAGTTTCATTGTATGTGGATTGAGATTGATGGCAATATTTTGAACCCACTTCAATGAAGATAGGTTTAATGTAGTGATGTTGCAAAGCATACTATATCGATAATCTGAGTAGCCTGGCGGTGTTTTTCTTGTGACTCCCCCCGGAGGGAATGCTCTGAATTATAATTATCTTAATTATGTTTTTGTGATTTTTTAAAAAATTTTTTTTAGAGATTTAATAAAGATTTATGATCATGAAATCGTTATGTTGAATCTTTCCTTGGATGAGAGAAGTGCATCCATTTGTATAAGATTAATTGTCCAACCCTGTACACTGTATGTGTATATATGTGTGTGTTCAGAAGTTGTGTCATTATTAAGCCTGATGAAGAGACCACAGAGTTAGCCATTAAAAGGTATCAACCACTGAGGACTCTCAGATTGTAATATATATTTTCATCCTGTCTGTATGCCATTTGTGTCTTCCTGAGCCCAGGAGTACAAAGTACATAGTAGCTAACCATTTATGAGATTATTTTAGCTCAGAAAAAAGAAGACATACAATTGTGGAAATCATTATTTTTCCAAGATTTATTGATTTAAATTCATGTTAAAATGAGTTTCATTTTTGGGAAAGCAACTTTAAATGTGTGATGCATATGTGTATTCAAGGGTATGTAGGGGAATTTATCATAATTAGGGCAGGGACACAACAGAAATTTTTTTTCAAATTGTTCCCCAGTGTAATACATACAAATATAATTTTATTAATGCAAAGGAAACTGCACTCATTTAACAGGATACAATAAAAACATTTAAAAAAGGCTGAAGGCCTGTATACTAAGGGGAGAAGTAGTCCCCTGCTGCAAAGGCCAATACATTTTTGCCAAACATCAATGAAAGAGCCAAATTATCCCAGAAATAAACCAGGGGAAATGATACAATTTATGTCAACAGAGTGCAGGCAGCTAAATACAAAGATATACAAAGACTCTGCTCTGGTTGATCAAACACTCCATAGGGATACACAAAGTGTCATATGTTCCCTATACATAAAGACCAGCACCAGATAACTCTGTACTCTTACCGTAATTTAACATTTAGTATGGCAAACAATATTGGTTTAAATTAGGCTCATTATAGTGGGAAGATGTTAGTTACCTATGGCCACTGACTCCTGCAGCAAGGGACCCCCCGGTGTCCCATCTCTTAACTGAGTCCTAATACTAGCTTCTGCCTATGTTTGCTATTACTCTCTGGTATCAGTCTCTAACACGCCTAAAGGGGTTAACTTCTTTTCCAAAGGCACATATATTGAAAGCACCTGTCCTTGTCCATAAGACTACAATCTCTATTACTCTCTTGTATCAGTCGCCAGCAGAGGAAAAGCCCAGCAACATAGGCAGTATCTAGTGTTAAGACCCAGTTAAGAGATGTGCCTCAATGTGGCAAATGGGTGGATTATCGATTTGGCCATTTCTATAATGCAAAGTATCTCAATTTGATAAAATGAGAATTCCAATTTCTATATTTCTACAAGTCACTGTAAAGTGCCGCTTACTATTGTTTAATACTTTGAGTACAAAAGCAGATCAATTTACAACTTATTTTAATGATTTCATCCAGGGACTCAGAAAGTATTAGTGACCTTGAGCATGCCCAAATAAATTGAGTCCATAAACTTCAATATATCCTTCATCTCCATTGCTAAATATTTAATGCACATTGTAGTATCTACACATACTGTAACTAGAGCAATGCACACTTTGCATTCAAGAGAAACTTTACAATAACAAATCTTCTTTTATCAGGCCTATGAACCCGTATGATTAATTGCATTTAGATAAAGTGAATTATCAAACTAAAACTCCCGTCACACATAGTAAAATTGCTAGCGAGCTCACTGTTGCGTCACTGGTTTTGTGACAGAACAGCGACCTCGCCAGGGATCTCGCTATGTTTGACACATAGCAGCGACCATGCCCCCGCTGTGACATTGCCGATCATGTTGTAATGGCCAGGACCATTTTTTGATTGTCAGACTCCCGCTAGCCGGCATGCATCGGTGTGTTTGACGCCTTGACAATGACCTCGTTGGTGACTCAGAATTCAGCCACATAGGTCTGAGTCGTCAGACTAGCTGTTGTCTGACAGGGTCCCAATGACCGCTGAGGTCGTTATATGGGTAGCCGTATCATTGCTGCATCGTTGAGTAGATCTGACTGTTTGACATTTCACCAGCGACAACGTAGCAACGTTCCAGCGATCCATACCAGGTTGTATTGTTGTCGGGATCATTGAACGTCGCCAAGTGTGACGGGACACTAACCTATACAACATAGGCAAGACCAAAGAGCTTTCAGAGGATGGCAGGGACAAGATCCAATACCTGCGCAAGCTGGAATGCACTGCAAACCATAAGTAAGACGCTGGGTGAGAAGGAGACAAATGTTGGTGCAATAGTATGAAAATGGAAGAAATACAAAATGACAGTCACTCAACATTGATCTGGGCTCTATACAAAATCTCACTTCGTGGGGTATTCAGGATCATGAGGAAGGTGAAGGATTAGCCTAAATCTACACAGGAGCAACTTATTAATGATCTTAAGGCAGCTGAGACCACTTTCACTAGGAAAACCATTGGTAACACATTACGCCGTAATGAATTAAAATCCTGAAGTGCCTACTGCTCAAGAAGGCACATGTGCAGGTCCATCTGAAGCCTGCCAATGAACACTTTGGTGATTTTGAGAGTGACTGGGAAACGGTGCTGTTGTCAGATGAGACTAAAATTGAGCTCTTTGGCATTAACCTAACTCACCATGTTTGGGGGAAGAGAAATGCTACCTATGGCTCAAAGAACACTGTACCCAGAGTAAAGCATGGTCGTGGAAACATTATTTTTTGGGAGTTTTTCTCTGCTAAGGGCAAGGACTTCTTCACCGCATCATTGGGGCATTGGACGGAGCCATGTACCTGCCATGCGCTGTTATGCGTTGACTATCTGTGGTCTATTCTCGATGCTGCTGTGCTTAAATGTGTCTAAATTTCTTTTGAAACTGCATGTGTTAATATCAGTTCTGCTGCTGTGTGCTGTGCTAGATGTCCAGGTGCTGGATGATGTGAAGCCTAAGAGTGAGTCATCTGGAATGTTCTTCCCTAGCATTTAAATAGCGTCTCCCTCCACCAGGTGGTGTCACTGTTAGAGTTTTCACTGTGCTCTTGACTGAGCTTCTGAGTGGATGTTTGTGCTTATGCTGCAAACTCTGAAAGTTTTCCTTTTTGCTAGAGTGCTGCTGACCCCGGTCTGTGGTGGGAGATCAGAGGGAGTAGCATAGGGCTGATGGAGGAGGTTAGGGTACCGGTGTTGGCCCGGACCTCCTTGCCATCTGGGGTACCCTTGTGTGCAGGGCTAGTCATGAACCCCAAGTACAGTCCCCAGACTAGCTTCTCAGATGCCATTTCTGGTTATACAAATCTGCTCCCTTCCCCTCATCTGTTATACAATGTGACAGTACCGTAAAATCCTTAGTGATAACCTCCTTCCCTCCGCCAGGACATTCAAAATGGGTCGTGGCTGAGTCTTTCAGCATAACAATAACCCAAAATTACAGCCAAGACAACATATTAGTGTCTCAAAAAAAAGCACATTAAGGTCATGGAGTGGTTTAGCCAGTCTTCAGACCTTAATCCCATAGAAAACTAATGGAGGGAGCTGAAGCTCTGAGTTGCCAAGCGACAGCTTCAAAATCTTAATGATTTAGAGATGATCTGCAAAGTCTCAGATGACGTGCCTGCAACGTTTTAAGCTGTGTTTGTCAAAACGCCAACGTTTTGCATTTTCTGAAAATGACATGCGTTTTTACATGTGTTTTTAAAGCATTTTCCGTTGAAATCAATGGGTGCGTTTTTGGATGCGTTTGCAATTGTTTTTGGCACACATGCTGTCCAAAACGCATTGCAACCCAAACAGAAAAGAAATGCAAATGTGATAAGATCCTTAGCCTTAGTGTATGCTCCAAATACTTGTGAGTATTAGAAGGATATAGGCATGTTATTCAATTTGTATATACAGTGAAACATTGGGATAACATTGGTTAACCATTCATTTTCTTTCATTCTTGGAAACTCATTTTTGCAGCAGTCAGCTGTAATTGTCGAGAGGCATTTTTATGTTATTCGATCATTTAATGTGCATTTCCCTATTTGCTTCACAACTGATTGAACCTATTTGTCATGCATTGCACATCAGATCTGAAAAATTGTTTATGACATATGCTTGGGTGCTGCTCATTTAATTCACTGCCATTTATTTAAAAGCAATACTTTGTAATTGACAACTGAATTTATTATAGTATAACGGAAGGGAAACCGTCACATACTTATGGCTAATGATCAATAGAAAGACAAAAATATTATGAGGAGTTGTAGCAAAACTTTTCATAGAGATGAAGTATTATGTCCTATAATACACACCCGCCCACATACGGTATCAAATTGCTTTGAGAAAAAAACTCCAATGTTTTCCTTCATTATATCATTAGAACCCATTAGAATCATTTTAAAATGCGCTATTCATGACATTTACAATACCTTATGGCTGATGGGGAGTGATTAAGAAATAAACAGTCAAATATAGGGTTATATTACATTGGAGGGGAGTTAATTATTTTTAAGGGGGACTGAGGTTGACAATTAAACTCAATTGTACATTATTATATTATTATACCCATCGGTGGGCAGAGATGACACTCTACGACTGGTCATGGAAGACAAACAAAACAATGATCGCCCCATGAGAAGGACCTGAGGTTAAAATTCAAGTTGCCACAAGTGTGGCTACTCACCAAACAGGTTGTGCAACCTTGCACAACCCCGGCTAAGGCAGTTAGAGGAGAATCAGTGTAGAGAGATCACTCTGGGACACCAAGGCAAGGAGATCCTCCCAGCGGTGGTCAAGGGACCCGTCTGCATGACCAGAATGGGTGTTTCCTATTGACGTCACGGCAGGTCCTTAACTACGGATTTGGAACAGTGCGGTCAAGCAGCTCCCACCACTCACCCACACAGGGGGGAATCGTATGTGAAACAAGAAAAAAATTGTGCGTTGGTATACCACCTGAGGAGAATAGCAGTTTGGCTATTGAAACATGTTGTAGCGTATACTGAGGCTTTAATAAAGGTTTGCGCCTAAACACTCTAATCTTTGCCCCTTGTGTGCTTTAGCACTCCAACAAACACCGCACAATTTTTTTCTTGTTTCACATACACTCTTGGACTAGACTCATATGTTGTGGCCGCAAATGTTGCAAAAACGTATTATTTACCATGATTTTCCAACATTGGGTAAAAATATTACAGATTTAATGTCATCATCTTAGAGGATAAATTCAGAGCTACAACATTTGAATACAGAGGGTATAAACATTATATAATGAAAGGGTTATAGTTCAGTGGAAAACTATAAATGAACTCAAATTGATGTGTATTTTTATAATACTGGAGAAAAGGGAGGGTGGTAGAGACACTAGTGTTATATCGCTGCTTTGTAGTTTGATTGGGACAACGATTACACTGATCTATATTAGAAAAACAATTTCTGCCGAAATACATTTTGTTGTTAATTTTACTTAACTGAAAGGTGCTGATTCCAGATATGAAGTGACAAATAGACAATTCATGAAGTTTTTTCACAATTAAGAAATGTTTGCTTAATTGAAAAAAAATGGCATGGAGACCCCGGTATATTGATATACATTGCAGATAAAGAACATATCTGCAAGCTGCAGCCATGTATATTATGTCAGCTATGTATCAAAATACAGGGGACCAACATGCTTTTTTAAAAAATTATTTAAATAAAGAATTTTATAAAATGGCGTGCCCTATCCCCCAATTTTGATACTCAGCCAAGATAAAGTGCATAGCTTGGGGCTTGTATTCTCACCCTGGAGAGGTCTTAACATATTGCCACCCCCATCCCAGGCTAAGAATAGCATCCTGCAATCACCCCAAAAATGGCACATCCATTGAATGCGCCATTTCTGGCACTTTGCCCTGCTCTTCTTGATCAACCTGATGCGTTGGCAATCATGGATTGCCATCACAATCTAGGAGACCCCCACATTATCAATCCTGTAAGTAAATAGTAAAAAAAACAGACAGAGAGAAAAACTCCTATATTGAAATAAAAACCAAATACACTCTCTTTTACCCATTTTTGTAACTGCAAACATACCCTTGCAGCTCAGATGGTAATCCATGATGTCCCTTGGCAAACCAGACCTCACACTGAGTGATGATGTTGAAGTGACCACTCAGCGTGAGCAGCAGCAGACTAACTACTCTGACAGCCATGGCTGTGAGAGCGGTGATGTCACCTGAGTTCACCTGAGATTACAGTTGGGGTATTGTGACTTAAGGTGAACTCACTAATGTCATTGCTTTCGCAGCAGCTATCAGAGCCATCATTCTGTGCTGGAGATGGCACTGAGTGGACACTTTAATGTCATGCCTCAGAGCAGGGCCTGGGTGTAGCAGAGCAAAGGAGCTCAGAGGGACTTCCTTATGGATTTCTGTCAAGGCTGAAAGCGTATGCTTGGGGTTATTTTTATTTTAAATAAAAGATTTTTCTCTGTGTCTTTATTTTTAAACTATTTATGTAAAGGTTTAGTATTGTGGGTTCTCATACAGAATTCAATCCAGGGCTTGATGTCAGATGTCAACATAAAGCTGGCATTAACCCCTTATATAACCCTGTTTGCCACTGCAGCAGGGCAACCAGAAATAGCTGGGTAAAGCGCCAGGATCTGCTGGACCTAGTGGATGCATCATCTCTGGGGCAGCTGCGGACTGCTATTTTTGGCCTGAAGCTGGGGGTAAAAACTATGGTCTAAGTCATGAAACCCAAATAAAAAGAGAGCCTCCCTATATTTTTAGTATCGAACAGGTAAAAATAGGCTGCTAACGGTAGCGGCGCATCTGCCTGCTCTGCCTGGCATCCAAAAATGCATGTCTTTTTTTTCATTATTTCAATTACTGATTTTATAAAAACGGCTCACTGTGTTATGATTTGGTCCTTTTCTGGCCAGGAGATGCAGATGAACACATTAAACACAATGCATGCAGTTTATGCGAAAATTGCACTAAAAAGAGCATGAAAACAGTGGCAACAACAG
Source organism: Allobates femoralis (assembly GCA_033576535.1). Classification (NCBI taxonomy): domain Eukaryota; kingdom Metazoa; phylum Chordata; class Amphibia; order Anura; family Aromobatidae; genus Allobates; species Allobates femoralis. Next base: position 139,557,121 of record JARQOC010000003.1, read on the forward strand.
CTTCATGGTTTCTGGGTTATATTTTGCACCAAAAGGCAGGATGTGATATCACCAGAACAGTACAATCAAGTACCCTCCCATTTTTTGTACAGTGTAATGGTACATTTACACGCGGCCACAGGAAGGTAGGAACAGGCAGGCATTGACATCAAATTGTGCTTTTGCTTGAAAAGACCTGATGTGGCTGCGTGTAATCAGACTTTCCTTCCTGTGTCTTCCTGAAGGAAGGAAAGTCCTGAATTACACGCAGCCACATCATGGTCTTTTCAAGCAACCCATGCACAATTTGTGTCCGATGCTGCCTGTTCCTACCTGCCTGTGGCCGCGTGTAAATGTACCATAAGAGAGAGCAGTACAGTGTTTAGTGAGTACCAGTATATAGTGTTATTTTTTTAGGAATGTTTGGTATCTGCGTATGAGGATTAAGTTTTTCTTTTTTATATTTCTGCTGTTTTTGAAAAAAAACGCTTTGGGTTTCACTGCATTTTTGGTTTCCAGCAGATACAACTAGGCAGCTGGAGCTGTAATCCTCAGCATGGGGTAACTCAGCGTCCTGCCCCCCCCACTGCAAATTGCAGCCCACAGTCACCCTGGGAAATGGCACATTTATATAAGCACCGTTTTGTGGTGCTTTACCCAATTCTTCCGCAGTGTTGGCGGCGGTGTCACGCTGGGTAATAAAGGGGTCAATGCCAGCTTTACATTGGCAGCTGGCACTAAGCCCGAAATTTATTGTGTCAAGCCAATATTAGACCACTATGAATTTCTAGTATACAGTAAAATAACACAAGACAGAGAAAAATTTTTTTTAATTGAAATAAACACAAACATTTCCTGATTCACCTCTATAAAAAACAGACTCTCCAACATAATCCATGGGCAAACCACTTCAGGTCTGCTGCTTATCGCGGTGAGCAGACACCCATCTGTTCACAGCAATAGCAGGTTTAGACTGATAACCAGCCATGAGAAAGGTCATCTAAGTTCACACCTGAGCTGCATCAGGCGTAAACTCAGATGACCCCATGAACAACATAATAGCACATGGTAAACATCCATAAGTAAGCGAGAGAAGCTCTCACTTACAACTGGGATCTGTGTCCCATCATCCTGTTAATGCGGTCATCTGAGTTCATGCCCGACGTGGCTCAGGTGTGAACTTAGATGACCTTTCTCATGGCCGGTTGTCAGTCTGAGCCTGCTTTTGCTGTGAGCAGATATGAGTCTGCTCACAGAGATATGCAGTAGAGCTGAAGATGTTCATCTGTGGATTATGTTGTAGGGTTTTGGGTTAATAAAGATGGCGACCAGTTATGTTTTTGTGTTTTATTGTAATTAAAATAGTATTTCTCTCTGTTGTGTGTTTTTTAATGGTTACTATAAATTCATAGTGGACGGGTCTAATATTGGCCTGATACCAAGAATTTCAGGTTTAGTGCCTGCTTTCAATATAAAGCTGACATTAACCCCTTCATTACCCATCCCCACCAGGGCCGCTGAAAGAGCCAGGTAAAGCTCCTAAAAATTGCACTATGAAAGAAAGCGCCATTTTAAGGGGTGATTGTCAGCTGTAATTATTAGCATGGGGGGTCTAGAATGCTTGGGTCTTACCACGCTGAGATTCCTAGCCCCCAGCTGCTTAGGTTTTACCTGGGCTGGTGATCAAAAATAGGGCGAAGACCATGCATTTTTTAAAATTATCTAGTGAAATAATTTAAAAAAATTAATGGGCTTCCCTGTATTTTGACTGCCAGCCATGGTAAAGCCAGGCAGCAGGAGGAGGCAGCCTACAGCTGTCTACTTTATTTGCGCTGAGCATAAAACATACCGCAAAGCACTATGCAAATTTTATAAAAATGTTTATTTATTTTTACATTGTTCTCGGTGAGGGATCCAACAGATTCTGTCACAAAGAATGGGTGTCTGTGATTGACTGCTGGAGTAATCAGAAACCAGCCCATATACTCTAGCATCTAGAATGTATGAGCAGTTCCAGAATACTCCAACAGCTAAACACAGATGCCCCTTCTCTGTGACAGTATCTCTGATTGGCTGTTGGGTCCCTCTACACTAAATATCCAGGAAGTTAATGAGCGGCCCCAGAAGTAGAAGTGGTGGGATGGTGGGACGCTGTTAGTGTGAGCTGCTGTATAATAACTATATGCTTTCCTTTACAACCCCCCGCCTCCATCCCATAACTATAAAGTATGAATTTGAGGTTCGAACTCAAGTTCGAGTTACATTTGGCCCCGAACCTGGACCTTAAAAAAAGTCTGGGCGGGTTCGCTGAATTCAAATATCGGCGGTTTCGCCCATCACTAATCAGGATCAGTCCTCCTGAATCAATGAATGGTCAAGTGTTGAATGATATATTCAACAAAATCCTTTCTAACAGAGTTTAATTGCTGTGACTTGTAAACCTTTAGAATAACTGACTGCTTAATTTAGTTTCTACATATTACCTTGTAGTAAGCAGAAATTGAAGAAGAGCAGTGTTATGTACCTTGGGTATGTATAGTATTATAATAACTAAGGGGTAATGGGTCAGAGAAAGACAAAGGATTTTACTCCACAGGGTAAATATTATTAATATAAATTAAGGTAATAATTTATGGGACCCTGGTCCAATGGTCATCTCAGTAATTTGTGCTCTTTAGATTTGTAGTTCTGAATCAATGTGATGAAAATGCCATGCATCAATGATAACGTCACCCCAAGACTACAATTCAAAAAGGGGCTGATAGTGGGGCATGTAGGAGGTGGTCTGCAGGGCTCCCATTGAGGAACAATAGATAACTGTAGTGGCCACTGGGCCATTGGTGTATGTGATAATTATTCTGCAAGGGATGTATAGCATAACCAGAGGCTTACCAGAAAATTTAAGAATGAATTAAGCATACAATACAGTATCATGAATAGTGGATCATGCTTTGGGACACATGTATTGGTATTCATATGGAGCATCTAATTACCGTATATACTCGCGTATAAGTCGAGTTTTTCAGCCCAAAATTTGGGCTGAAAAGTCCCCCCTCGGCTTATACGCGAGTATATAGAAAATACCGCAACAGCCCCGAAGGTATACAGGCTCCCCATCAAGTTCCAGGGCCCCCCCTCCCTTGCGCGCCAGCCTGTAAAGTAAAATCATACTTACCAGTGTCCTGTCGCGCCGTCCGCAGCTGCCGACACACGATCTCCGGCTTCATTCCGCGTCTTCCGCATTTCCTGTAGTCGCGGGCAATGACGTCATTGCCCGCGACCACAGGAAGTCGGAGGACGGAAGATGCGGATTGAAGCCCGGGATGGTGTGTCGGCAGCTGCGGATGGCACGACAGGACACTAGTAAGTATGATTTTACTTTACAGGCTGGCACGCAAGGGGCGGGGGGGGGCCTGGAACTTGATGGGGGGCCTGTATACCTCCGGGGCTGCGGCTGTATACAGCCCTGGGGCTGCTGCTGCTGTATACACCACTGGGGCTGCTGTATACTACCTAAGGGCTGCTGTATATACGTCTGGGGCTGCATATGGGGCTGCATATGGGGCTGCATATACCTCTGGGGCTGCATATACCTCTGGGGCTGCATATACCTCTGGGGCTGTATATACCTCTGGGCCTGCATATACCTCTGGGGCTGTATATACCTCTGGGCCTGCATATACCTCTGGGGCTGCATATGGGGCTGCATATACCTCTGGGGCTGCATATGGGGCTGCATATACCTCTGGGGCTGCATATACCTATGGGGCTGCATATACCTCTGGGGCTGCATATGGGGCTGCATATATCTCTGGGGCTGCATATATCTCTGGGGCTGCATATACCTCTGGGGCTGCATATGGGGCTGCATATACCTCTGGGGCTGCATATGGGGCTGCATATACCTCTGGGGCTGCATATGGAGCTGCATATACCTCTGGGGCTGCATATGGGGCTGCATATACCTCTGGGGCTGCATATGGGGCTGCATATACCTCTGGGGCTGTATATACCTCTGGGGCTGCTGTATACTACCACTGGGGCTGCTGCTGTATACTACCACTGGGGAGGCTGCTGTATACCTCACTGCTGGGGGTTGTATACCTGTGCTGGAGTCCAACCTCGGCTTATATGCGAGTCAATAAGTTTTCCCAGTTTTTGGGGGCAAAAGTAGGGGGGTCGGCTTATACACGGGTCGGCTTATACACGAGTATATACGGTAGCTGATTTCTGTCTCCTAATTTTTTAGACTGGAAAAAGCTATTGAATGGCGTGGTTCCTTCAATAGATATGTTGCACATAATACAGGCTATTCTTTGAAATATCAAATTTTTTAGTATCTCATTTAACCCTCCATACATTCTTCCCCTGATGTGACACACATATTGAGGCAGAAATGCATTGGGAGGGCATTTTAGGCAATAGAGCTCACTTGGGTGCTGCCCTTGATAGGGAGGAAGCACACATGGGGCATGACAGGATACTTAGGTCCTTTTCACATTTGTACGTTGCTGCATTTGCATTTATTGCGTTTGCACTGCATTAGTGCATGCAAACACAATGCAAAAGCATGCAAACGCAAGTCAAATGCAGTTGAAACGCATTTGTGAATGCACCCATTAAATCCTATGGGCGAACGCATACAAAGCAACCCCAAGTGGAAAGTGGAGTTGCGTTTGAACACGTGCATTAGTCCAAGCGCACATGAAACATGTCTGGCGATGTTTCCTCTGTACTAGGACTAACACATGCGTTTGATCGCAACCCCACTTTGCACTTGCGTTTTGGGTTGCGCTTGCATGTGTTCACCCATAGGATACAACGGGTGCATTTGCAAATGTGTTTCAATTGCGTTTGCATGCTTTTGCATGCATTAACACAATGCAAGCGCATTGCAAGCAAAACACAACCCCCCTTCGATGTTAAACTGGCCTTAACAGACATATTCTTGTTGGATTCTAACCATCCATTTTAGATTGACAGCAACTGCATTTCCACCTAATCATGAGTTGAACCCCCCACTAAGGGCCCTTTCACATCTGCGTTTTTTTCAAATCGCGGCAGATGCGGTGAAAAAACCGCATCTGCCGCGATTACCGCATACCGGCTGCAATTGCGGCACGGTTGCGGTAAACGCCATACAAGGTATAGGCGGACTTGCGGCAGGTGCGGCAAGTGCGGTTTTGGCACTTGCGGCAGGTGCAGCCGCGAAAAAAAACGCGGCTGACAGCATTTTTTTTCGCGGCCACACCTGCCGCAAGTGCCGAAACCGCACTTGCCGTACCTGCCGCACCCTTACCGCAAGCCCCGTAGACATTGCATGGGGCTTGCCGCAAGTGTGCCACAAGTGTCGCGGTTATGCGTTAAACGCGGCAGATGCGGTTTTCTCACCGCATCTGCAGCGAATTTCAAAAAACGCTGATGTGAAAGGGCCCTAAGTGATATATTGTGTAACATATCTACTTATATAATCCGCAGTTGGGAATTCGGGCACTGTAGCCGAATCCCAACATGCTTTGCGCGACTGCGAGTGATGACGCGCAGCGTCATCACGAGCCACAGACCCGCACTACTGTATAAAAAAAAAAAAAAAAGTTAATGCTCACCTCTCCCTGAGCCCCCGCCGTCTCCTGCCGTCTTCCTCCAAGCTTCCGGTGGCTGCCGCAGGCTCCGAGTGTCTGCAGAGCTCTTCTACTACTGCAGTCAAGGACCTGTGGTGATGTCACAGTCAAGTGACACCAGGTTACTCCATGGTAACCTGGTGTCACGTGACTGTAACATCACCGCAGGTCCTTGACTGCAGTAGTAGAAGAGCTCTGCAGACACTCGGAGCCTGCGGCAGCCACCGGAAGCTTGGAGGAAGACGGCAGGAGACGGCGGGGGCTCGGGAAGAGGTGAGCATTAACATTTTTTTTTTTTTAACCCCTGCCTTCCTGTTTGGAAACCTTTTACTGTACTGAGCATGCTCAGTACAGTAAATGTCTCCTCCAGCCTCACAGCCTCCCCATCCTCACTGCCTCCTCCAGCCTCAGTCTCTTCCAGCCTCACAGTCTCCTCCAGCCTCACAGCCTCCCCATCCTCACAGCCTCCTACAACCTCCTCCAGCCTCACAGCCTCCTACAGCCTCCTCCAGCCTCACAGCCTCCCCATCCTCACAGCCTCCTACAGCCTCACACCCTCCTCCAGCCTCAAAGCCTCCCCATCCTCACAGCCTCCTCTAGCCTCACAGCCTCACAGCTTCCTCCAGCCTCACAGCCTCCCCATCCTCACAGCCTCCTCCAGCCTCACACCCTCCTCCAGCCTCACAGCCTCCTCCAGCCTCACAGCCTCCCCATCCTCACAGCCTCCCCATCCTCGCAGCCTCCTCCAGCCTCACAGTCTCCTCCAGCCTCACATCCTCCTCCAGCCTCACAGCCTCCCCATCCTCACAGCCTCCTCCAGCCTCAGTCTCCTCCAGCCTCACAGTCTCCTCCAGCCTCACAGCCTCCCCATCCTCACAGCCTCCTACAACCTCCTCCAGCCTCACAGCCTCCTACAGCCTCCTCCAGCCTCACAGCCTCCCCATCCTCACAGCCTCCTACAGCCTCACACCCTCCTCCAGCCTCACAGCCTCCCCATCCTCACAGCCTCCTCTAGCCTCACAGCCTCACAGCCTCCTCCAGCCTCACAGCCTCCCCATCCTCACAGCCTCCTCCAGCCTCACACCCTCCTCCAGCCTCACACCCTCCTCCAGCCTCACAGCCTCCTCCAGCCTCACAGCCTCCCCATCCTCACAGCCTCCCCATCCTCACAGCCTCCTCCAGCCTCACAGTCTCCTCCAGCCTCACATCCTCCTCCAGCCTCACAGCCTCCCCATCCTCACAGCCTCCTCCAGCCTCCTCCAGCCTCACAGCCTCCCCATCCTCACAGCCTCCTCCAGCCTCACAGCCTCCTCCAGCCTCACAGCCTCCCCATCCTCACAGCCTCCTACAGCCTCACAGCCTCCTCCAGCCTCACAGCCTCCTCCAGCCTCACAGCCTCCCCATCCTCACAGCCTCCTCCACCCTCACATCCTCCTCCAGCCTCACAGCCTCCTCCAGCCTCACAGCCTCCCCATCCTCACAGCCTCCTCCAGTCTCACAGCCTCCCCATCCTCACAGCCTCCTCCAGCCTCACAGCCTCCTCCAGCCTCACAGCCTCCTCCAGCCTCACATCCTCTTCCAGCCTCACTGCCTCCTCCAGCCTCACAGCCTCCTCCAGCCTCACAGCCTCCCCATCCTCACAGCCTCCTCCAGCCTCACAGCCTCCTCCAGCCTCACAGCCTCCTCCAGCCTCACTGCCTCCTCCAGCCTCACAGCCTCCCCATCCTCACAGCCTCCTCCAGCCTCACATCCTCCTCCAGCCTCACAGCCTCCTCCAGCCTCACAGCCTCCCCATCCTCACAGCCTCCTCCAGCCTCACAGCCTCCTCCAGCCTCACAGCCTCCTCCAGCCTCACAGCCTCCCCATCCTCATTGCCTCCTCCAGCCTCACAGTCTCCTCTAGCCTCACATCCTCCTCCAGCCTCATAGCCTCTCCAGCCTCACAGCCTCCTCCAGCCTCACAGCCTACTCCAGCTTCACAGCCTCCTCCAGCCTCACAGCCTCCCCATCCTCACAGCCTCCTACAGCCTCACAGCCTCCTCCAGCCTCACAGCCTCCCCATCCTCACTGCCTCCTACAGCCTCACAGTCTCCTCCAGCCTCACATCCTCCTCCAGCCTCATAGCCTCCCCATCCTCACAGCCTCCTCCAGCCTCACAGCCTCCTCCAGCCTCACAGCCTCCCCATCCTCACAGCCTACTCCAGCCTCACAGCCTCCTCCAGCCTCCCAGCCTCCCCATCCTCACAGCCTCTTACAGCCTCACAGCCTCCCCATCCTCACAGCCTCCTCCAGCCTCACAGCCTCCTCCAGCCTCACATCCTCCTCCAGCCTCACACCCTCCTCCAGCCTCACAGCCTCCCCATCCTCACAGCCTCCTCCAGCCTCACAGCCTCCTCCAGCCTCTCACCCTCCTCCATCCTCAGCCGCACTACCTCACACCGCTGCCATCCTGCCAACCGTCGGCCCCGCACCATCGCCACCGCCCTTGCGCCCTCCGCGAGGTCCATGCTGCCCGGATGCCGCCGCAGCCTTCCGCCCCTCGCCACTCTCTCACCGCTGGGCTCTCAATGTCGCCATGCTGGTGGAGTAGCGGTCTACGGGCTGTGGCCGGGTGCCGGGAGCCAGGGACGTCGTCCTGTAGCCGGCAACAGCCAATGGGAGTGAGCGGACCGTCTCAGCCTGCAAAGCCTGACACGCCCCGCTCTCTCCCATTGCCTGCCCCTGCAAGCGGATTGGGCGCTGTGTTGTACACACAGGATGCCCATCCCATTGCCCAGGACTTGGCGTCCTAGACCAATCGGATGACCGTCCTGTCTTTACCACACACCGCCCAATCCGCTCCTTCCACTCAGGTCACATGTGTGACCTGAGGGCAAGAACTGATCCCTCTCTGCATCACCCAACCCGCCGCAGAGGACAATGCCGTGTGACTGGGGCTGCGATCAGCCCCAGCACGCAGCCACGTCCTGCCGCCGAGCGGTGATGTCACCCCTCCAGCCGCATCTCTCCTCACCCCTCCAGCCAGACCTCTCCTCACCCCTCCATCTGGACCTCTCCTCACCACTCTAGCCTCTGCTCTCCTCACCACTCCAGCCTCTGCTCTCCTCACCCCTCCAGCCTCTGCTCCCCTCACTCCTCCAGCCTCCCGCCACATCATACTCTGCTATCCACAGAGCCCCCTCTATATTCTGACACCCACAGAGCCGCCTGTATACTCTCCTACCCACACAGCCGCCTGTATACTCTGCTACCCACAGAGCTGCCTCTATACTCTGCTACCCACAGAGCCGCCTCTATACTCTGCTACCCACAGAGCCGCCTGTATACTCTCCTACCCACAGACCCGCCTGTATTCTCTGCTACCCACAGAGCCGTTTCTATATTCTGCTAACCACACAGCCGCCTCTATACTCTGCTACCCACAGAGCCTTCTCTATACTCTGCTACACACAGAGCCGCCTGTATAATCTGCTAACCACAAACCCTCCTGTATACTCTGCTACCCACAGAGCCGCCTGTATACTTTTCTACCCAGAGAGCCGCCTGTATAATCTGCTACCCTCAGAGCAGTCTGTATACTCTGCTACCCACAGACCCGCCTGTATAGTCTGCTACCCACAGAGCCCCATATATACTCTGCTAGCCACTCACCCGCCTGTATACACACAATTCATTTCACCGCGCTCCCGATGCAATTGCATCGGGCCTTTTTACTAGTCTATTTATATTAGTAAGTGCCACAAAATCATGGCTGTAACAAACCTGTTAAAAATGCATCTACAACCTTTAGTGTACATTTGCACAGTACCAATTTGTAAACATAAGGTAAAAATCTGCTGTACAATGTTAAACAGTACTCTATCGTGCATGGTAAAGGATGATTCTCAAGTTGTCTCTTGAGCAGCTTACAACTCTGAAGACTCCTTACTTCATGTATTCTGACCTGTCAGGCACTCCTCCCTAAGATATAATTCTTCTAAGTAGGAAAGCTGTAATATAAGTAGAACTCAAATGTCCAGCCCAAGTTCTGCTTTAACACATTCAGCTATTAGTGGATTGTTCTGAAGTGTACACTGCTATTACTTTATTTACACATAGAAATAACAGAACATTTAAACATGCACACAGCTCAGAAAAATGAGAGCGTGATACTGGGTGCACTAGATTATTATTCTACAAGGTTTATATGAACAGCTCATCATGAGCTAAGAGGAAGGGGTAGGGAAGTCAGCACATAACTGTTTAAATCAATGGATTGAGGAGAGCTGACTAGTATGTTAAGGGTTAACTCCTGATTTCTGGAATGTAACTACTGAGCAGACTAGGTAAAGCACTAGTGGTTAATTTCCATGAAGATCAGCTATAGACTATGAAAGATAAAAGCTCTCATTGCAGGAGAAAAAGATCAGATAGAAAAGTAATTGCAAACATGCTATCTAACTATTTAATGCACTTTAATAACTTGAGAATACACTATTAAAGTCAGATTAACAACTTAACTTCAAAAAGAAAAATAAGGTGTAGCATACTGAGTATAGAAAATGAGTAGAATCATCATTGTCTTGCTTCTACCAAGTCATCTTATGGTGGGTTTACACACACCAATTTATCTGTTCAATATCTGAACCAATCTCTGGTTGCAGTGAAATCATGGATACATTGCTCCATGTTGTACACAGCCACAAAATGGAGCAATGTATCCATGATTTCACTGCAACCAGAGATTGGTTCAGATATTGAACAGATAAATTGGTGTGTGTAAACCCAACATTAGATTTGTTATAATTAAAGGGATCCTGTCACCCCCAAAACACCTGTAAACCTATTAAAACCTGTCCCTAGAGCATATTAACACTTTCCCTACACTCTTTTTACCTCCTAAATGCAGTAAGTGACATTGGATAAAAACGTTTTATAAGTACCTGATTACTGATGATAATGAGTGACTATCTATTCATAGTCACTCATCAAGACTGCCCCTCTGCTTCATAGCACGCCTGAATAGGCGTGATCTACTGCCCAGATTCAAAATCGCGCCTCCCTGCTGTGCCCTGTGTCGTCCAAGGCTGCTGTGTGGCCGGGTGACGCGATCCGCGTCATTCCCGGCGCCGGGTGACGTATTTACACCGGCGCCGCGCTGTCAGCTTCAAAATGCGCACTGCGCATGCGCATTGGGCATGCGCAGTGCGCACTTTGAAGCCGACAGCGCGGCGCCGGTGTAAATACGTCACCAGGCGCCGCGAATGACGCGGATCGCGTCACCCGGCCACACAGCAGCCTCGGACGACACAGGGCACAGCAGGGAGGCGCGATTTTGAATCTGGGCAGTAGATCACGCCTATTCAGGCGTGCTATGAAGCAGAGGGGCAGTCTTGATGAGTGACTATGAATAGCATAGTCACTCATTACCATCAGTAATCAGGTACTTATAAAACGTTTTTATCCAATGTCACTTACTGCATTTAGGAGGTAAAAAGAGTGTAGGGAAAGTGTTAATATGCTCTAGGGACAGGTTTTAATAGGTTTACAGGTGTTTTGGGGGTGACAGGATCCCTTTAATAAGGGTGCAGGTTCTGTATAATGAGGAACAATGACAGTATAGTAAATAGCCATTAAATTCTGATTTTATTTTACATGAGACTGTATAATTTTTGCTCCTAATGCTCCTTTCTAGAGAAAACATAACTGCGTAAGGTGAGCTTAAGTGAAATACTGAATGTGTACATGACTTTTGCAGTATACTACTTGTAGCCAGGGATGAGCCAGCCCAAACTCTAATGTTCGGCGTTTGAATCGAACACCTGGTGTCCAGTACTTATCCCCAAACAAAACTTTTTACTTCATGACTATTTCCTGTTCAGTTTTGTTATTTAAATAAAGCCAGTTGAAAGTTTTCAATACAGTCAATCAATTAGCTTTCAGGTTTTGGGTTTTTCTGGAGCCATCTCATCCATGCATGTCTATGATTGGCCTGCACACCTTGTGACCTGGCTTCTATAAAGACCAGATCATGGTATGCACCACCATTTTGCTTTGACTAGCATAGGGATAGGATGCTGTTAGAGAAAAAGACTGTGATGGGTGGAATTCATCCAAGATCTGATACAGCATTGCATCACTCAGTTTAGTGTAGCGCTCCAAAACAGCTGTACACAGGGAGTCTAATCTAAATATTGGCTTAATTTCCTAAACGATGAGTGTATACAGTGTCTATCACTGTGTGAATATCTCACAAACCTCATACAGTGCTGCATCATAGTGTACAGCACAAGACCCAGTTGCATACAGGCACTATAATCTGACGATTTGCTTAATCCACCAAAAACTGGAAGGTGTACAGTGTGCATATCACAAACCTCATACAGAGTCGTATCACACAGCTTGGTGTAGCACTCAAAATCAGAGGCACACAGGCAGTCTAATCTGGCTATTAGTTTAACCATTTAAAAAAGTGAGGGTATCCAGCATGACTTGCCATGTAAATATATCACGAGCCTCATACAGCACTGCATCACACAGCTTGGTTAGTGCTAAAAAAACAGCTGCACACAGGCAGTGTTATCTGACTATTGCTTAAGATACCAAGAAGTGGAGTATGTACAGTGTGCCTTGCTGTGTGAATATCTCATAAACCTACTACAGTGCTGTATCACGTAGCTTTGCATAATGCTCAAAACCCAGCTGCATACAGGTGACGAAATCTAACTATTTGCTTAATCTACCAAAAAGCGGAGGGTGTAAAGCATGTCTTGTTTTGTGAATATCTCACAAACCTCATACATCTTTGTGTAGTGCTCAATAAGAGCTGCAAAAAGGCTGTGTAAATTACTATTTGCATAATCAGTAGGGATGAGCGAGTCTACTCGTTACTATTCGTTACTCGGCGAATAGTACGGTACTCTCTCTACTCGTTACTCTGTGAGTATCCTAGCGATTACTCGTACAGTGGCGAGTCTAATGTAAATTAAGGGAAATGCAATTCCTCTGCTGCCCTATAAAGAGGTCTTGCAGCAGAGGAAAAACCTGCAATTCCCCATTTCATTGTTTAAAAGCCAGTGGTAAAAAGCCGCCGGCTTTTAAACAATGCTGCCAGCCACTGCCAGCTTCCCTGCCGCCTAACAGCAGGATCCTCCACTCCCCCCACCACCTCCCCACCCTATCCTAACTTAAGATCGGGTGGGGAGGCTGCGTGGGGGGAGCGGAGGATCCTGCTGTCAGCAGTAGCTGCCTGGCACTATTGTGACTCACCGTCCTCTGCGGCCGCCGTCTTCTTCTGTGTCTTTGCTTTGCGACAGCAACTGCATAGAATGGCAGCGGCCGCAAAGCATGGCGGCTATCACAGCATTAAGTGAAAACCGGATTCTCCCGGATTGTACCGGTCCAGTGCAATCCGGCGCCCCATAACATGGGGCTCTATGGTCTCGGATTGCACCGGACCAGGGCAATCCAGTTTTCAATCCGGTTTACTATTTTTGACCTTCCCGCCTGGATTTTCAACATGAACAGCTGACTCAGGTCAGCTGTTCATTTGAAGTAGCAGTGCTGGCAGGGTTCATGTGAGTTCATGCTTGCCTGCATGAACTCACATGAACTTTCCCAGGGTGCACAGCTCTGCTACATCTCTGGTGGAGGTTCTCTACCAGAGATGTAGCAGAGCTAAAGAAGAACCCTGGATTGGACTACGTTGGACGGAAGAGGATTTTTTTTTAAATAAAGATGGAGTCCCTAAGTGTCTTTTTGTTTTTTTTTTCAAATAAAAATATTTTTTCTCTGTGTTGTGTTTTTTTTTTAAATTCACTAGAAATTCATGGCGGTCATGTCTACTATTGGCGTGACAGCCATGAATTTCAAGCTTAGGACCAGCTGATAATACAAAGCTGGCCCTAACCCCTTTATTACCCAGTGAGCTACGGCACCAGGGCCCTGGAGGAGTTGGGTTCAGCGCCAGAAAATGGCGCATCAATGAACGTGCCATTTTCTGGGGAGGCTGTGGGCTGCCATTCGCAGCGGGGGGTGCCCAGAAGGCTTGGGCCTCCCTGTGCTGCGGATTCTAGCCCCCAACTGCCTAGCTGTACCTAGCTGGACATAGAAATAGCATGGAGCCCCTCGCAGTTTTCTTTCATTATTTCATGAAATTCATGAAATATAAATAAAATAAGGGCTTCCTGATATTTCTGTGTCCAGGCAGGTCCAAATAGTCAGCTGGGGGTTGGGGGCAGCCTCACTGGGTAATAAAGGGGTTAGGGCCAGCTTTGTATTATCAGCTGGCCTTAAGCCCGAAAGTCACGCCAATAGTAGACATGAACGCCATGAATTTCTAGTGAATGGTGAGGCCAGAACAAGTTGAGGTAGTCTTAGGGTACGTTTTACACACCGCAATTTTTGGCGGCGATAAGAGGCAATCTAACGTGCGCGTGCATGTTTTTCATGGTTGCCTCAGATCGTCGAAGGCGCTTTTACACGCCGCAATTTCACCCTTAACCTAAGGCGACGTGTTGCCCCGGAAGTCGCCACACCAACAGCGGGAAACATCCAGTAGACTCCCGTCGCCGCTTCACTCGCCACAATCCCCAAAGGAATGTGGGCATACATGTTCAGCGCTGCGAAAACATAGGCGTGCCAAATTGGTTTACACTGTGCCCCAAACACGCTCATTGGACAATGCAATAGCGTCATGATTAGCTAGCCTGCGCTGGAAGACTAGCTAATACGTGACGCCATTGTCTCGGATTTTGAAATGACTACACGCTCGTGGCTGCTGCGACACACTTTCGATCCGCTCAAGCGTCACACAGGAGTGGTTTGGAGCATGACAGTGGCTTACACTACACAATGGTTTGCTATGTGTGAGTCTGTATCCGATGGTGGTAACATACATACAATACTATGCCCATATGTGCCTACATTGGTCCATGCCATGGCACAGCTGCCATGGCGCAACTGAACTATGTTTTTGTACACATGTTTGTGTGTGTAATGGACTGTACCTACATTCCCCACAAACACCATTGCTTGCTCAATGTGTGTGGGCACGTGCCCCTGTGGGCACAATATGTACACACAGATGCGCCATACACTTTGGCCCAAAGGGCTGACCCTGTGTACTGCATATTAACACACAATGTGTCACAGAACCATCAATACTATTTTACGAATCACATACCTCTGTGCACAGCATAAAGCTATGTGCAACTGCCCTGTATCCCAAAGTAACGACACACACAGTTTGTGGAGCAGGGCTTGCTGTATCCGCCTCAGTATGCTGCGCTTTCGCAGCCATGGGTGCCGGTGACGCTGCTCACACCAGTAATCCTGGCAGTGACACAAGTCTATGAGGAGCATTAGCTCCGCAAGACCCCATGGGGCGGCCATGACGGTTCTCCTATGTGCAGGGGAGGGGCAGGTACCTGCAGGCAGGCAGTAACCAAAACAAACGTCATGACGTCATCACGCACACTAGCGCCGCCAAACAACATTGAGGACGCTTACATGGTTGCCACCGGTGGAGCGGGAGTAGCCTAATATAGCCATCAGCATCACCAAATTCACAAACGATTGCAGTGCGTGGCCCATGGCACACATGTACGATGTGAATGCCAACATCTGCACTGTCATGTGTGGCAGTATGTTGGACACAGTGAAACTTCCAATACACGCACCCAGCATAGCTTGCGCTATTGAATGCGTGCGTAATTGGACTGATGTAGCGGACGGTTGTCTAGGTGAAGATGTGTGTGTTGCTGAAGTGACAGCTCTTCAAATATGGTGCCCTGTGAAGTGACATCCAATGGAAACACAGTAGCCACCGCCAATCATCGCTGACGGGGCACGGTGTCCAGCACGCCGTGGCACGCCTACGGGAAATCAATAGGTGACGCAGATTCCATTCCTATCGCCCGTTCACACGCCAAAAGCTGGGAATGTCGCCTTCATGATTGCCGCTGATTTTGGAGCAGTGCTGTGAAATCGGAACCACACGCAACCTTTTTTTATCGCCGCCAAATTCCCCAATTACACGCCGCAATTGCGCGGCAATTTCACGGCAATGGTACCAGGGCGACGTATCGCCAGCCAGATTTCTCGCCGCAGTTGAGGCGTGTAAAGGTTCCTTCAGATTATATGGCTACCGGTGCTTCCAGTTCTTTTTTCATTGTCTTCCACCACGTCTACAGCTGAAAGCTCAAAACTGGCTCCTTAATTCCAGGGTCATCTTCCTTCCAGCACAATTTAAGATGTATAATATAGAAAGTCGTATAGCAGCAATTTGGATTTGATATTAAGATTCTTTAAATATGTCTATTTATGAAAATAAAATAGCTGAAGAAATATCTATATCATTGTACTTTGAACAAGTGTGTTGTGTATTGAATCACCTTTACTGTTACCATCTAAAAAAAAAAAATGTGTGCGTAACCCATATCTTTTTTTAACTTGAGTAATCAACATTTACTAAATTCTACCACTAGATTGTGCTGTGTTAATAAAAAAACCAAGACAAGAAATAAATACAACACTGTAACCTAAACCATAACCCATATACATTCCCCTGCAATGTGGGAATACAGATGAGAGAAAACAACTGAAGGGATTTCTGCTTTTGGCAAATATATTTTATTTCTTTGAAAAACAGTTCTGCATTTGTCCAATATACTTTTACTATAAATTCCTTATGGATTTCAAGATCTCTGTGTGCTCTTTTTCAATATTAATTGTTTCCTCCCAATATTTTAAAATATTTTATGGTTTTAGGAGTATATATAAAAGACAAAACTGTAAAGAAGACGCTGTACCTCCATCACATGACCAGACATTTATTTTTCTTCCGAAGTAAACAATAAGATGATAATGATTAGCAACAATTTGATATTTTGGAAGAAGAGATGCATTTTTCATCATCTAATTCTAAGGCAGGTTTCACATTAGCGTTTAGAGCACTTCCTTAGACATGCATCCCTGTGTGCCAGCCTACGCACTGCATCCCTATGCTTAACATGGGGACACATGGTGTATGCATTGACAGCCGGATGCATGCGTTTGCATTAGGTAACTTTTTTTCTGTGCCACCCAAAATTGCAACATGCTGCAAATTTTGTCCGTTTGAAGCTGCATGATTTGTATGCACGCATCCAGAAACAGACAAAGATTATATGGACTTCAATGGTGCCGCATTTCAATCCGGGCGGCAGCGGAATTATTAACTTTCAGGTTTTTTAAAGTACTTTCTCATTAGCATTTCCAAATTCGTCAGAATTACACCCTTTTAAAAAAAAAAAAACGGATGCAGCAAAATTGCAGCAACATTGTGTTCTGGCCAATGCATTTAGAATGGAGTTCCAGATATGTACGGTGACTTGTGTTTTCATCCACATCCGAAAAATCCAGCACTTCAGGCATTGGACAAAAAATGCTTCTACTTGCGGTATTAAAAGAAGCCTGAACGCAAGTCACCGCACATATCCGGAACTCCTTTCCAATTGCATTGGCCAGAACGGAATGTTGCCACATCTATTTTCAAAAAAGGCTCAATTCTGCTGGATTTGAAAAAATACAGATATAAAGTAGCCTAAGAGCCATGCTATGTCTGCAACAATGCTAGCTATATGTGGACTTATTTTTTGTTGATTACCGTATATACTCGTGTATAAGCCGACCCGTGTATAAGCCGACCCCCCTACTTTTGCCCCCAAAACCTGGGAAAATCTATTGACTCGTGTATAAGCCGAGGGTGGACCCCAGCACAGGTATACAGCCCCCAGCAGTGTGGTATACAGCAGCCCCAGAGGTATATACAGCAGCCCCAGCAGCACTACAGACTCTTGACCTTATACACACTCCAGGCCGCTGGGACCTGCGCACATAGGGCTCTATTTAGGGCTAGGGGTTGCACAATCCTGTAAGACCATTATTATACTGCTTTAAAGATGAGAAAAAAGTGAGTACTGACCCGTTGAAGCGGAATCACCGCGAAACGGTGCCGTTGTCAGCCTCCATCACCCCCTCCCTGGCTGTAATGTTACCTGGCAAAAAGGTACATTAAAAAATTCAGAGCATCGATTGGTGAGTGCCTCCTTTTTTTCATCTTTAAAGCAGTATATATATGGGCATTATGCCCAGGCAATGCCAGGCTCTAAAGCTAGTTTAAAAAAAGAATGGGCTTCCCATTATTTTGATTGCCAGCCAAGGTAAAGCCAGGTGGCTTGGAGTGGCAGCCCATAGCTGTCCGCTTCAGCTGTTCTGGGAATCAAAAATACAGTGAAGCTCTACATAATTATTTTAAATTATTTATTTATATTTACAGTGTAATGAAGTTAGTCAATGGGTGAGGGGCACAAGAGCTAATCACAGTCGCTGTTACAGAGAATGGGCATTTGTATTTGGCTGTTGGAGTAACCTTAAAGCAGCCCATATTTTCTAGCATCTAACATGCTAGTATTTATGGGCTAATTCCAGATTACTCCAGCAGCCAATCACAGATGCCCATTCTCTTCAAAAGCATTTGTGATTTGCTGTTATGTCCCCCTGTAGTGGATATTCAAGGAAGTTAAGGAGCAGCCCCGGATGTACGGGTGGCAGTTGCCTCTAAATATAACACTTATCTTTAATTCCTATCTTCTTTCTTTTTACAGCCCCCCCAGCCCCCATCTCATAACTTTAAAGTCCGAGTTCATGGTTCGGACTCAAGTTTGAGTCACGCCTGGCCTCAACCTCGTACTTTAAAAAAAGGTCCGACCAGGTCCGCCAAACTCGAACATCAGCGGGTATTCCCATCAGTATTAAAGAGTAATTTAAAGCCACTAGTTAAGTGTAATAAATGTCTTCTCATCCAGCCCAAGTACAGATTGTACTGAGCAGTGTGGCATCAGCAACAGGAAGGCAGGAAACATGAGCTTGTGAATCATTTTATACCTAGGTCTCTTAAGCATTAATATCATTTTATTGGAGAAAAAAATGTAAAACCAATACTGCACTGGTTGTTAATGATGGGTCACACAGCAGCGAGCATAATGATTTTTTTGTGCTTTGTGACTTGTTTTCTCACATTTTGCTGTGCTCTTTTAAGCACTGCATTTTATGGCTTTATAAGTGTGGCCGCATCTGCCAGCACTGTGTGTGAATTTCCACTGCTTCTGAAAGCAGGCTGATAGTGAGCTGTGTGGTGAGCCAGCAAACAAGGGGTTAAGCGAGATTGCAACTGAGCTGCGTGGAGCCAGATGGCAGATTTTCCCTTGGCACACGTTTTTGAGGAGTTTGCACTGATCCTGACCTAATGATATTGCTTAGCAACCGTGCTGTATGCTGAGCTAATCTGATACATCGTTTCCTCATGAACTGCAGTCAGCAGTGTAGGTCACACCCCCTTTGGCTCATATGTTTTCTTTCCCCTTATTCAGTGTGAAGATGGATATGACTGATGAAAAAATATGTCTGCTTCACACACAGTGTAGTAGGGACACCTTGTGGTAGGTTTATGAATGGTTTTCTTCCAGAACTTTCTAATGAAGTATACTTGAACGTTTATTAAAATCACTTGCTCTACATTATTATTATGCAAAAATTTAAACAGTGGTTATGCTTACAAGCCTAGGAAAAACACCAAAAGCCCTCATGTACCCAGATTCCTTCCCTACAATTGAACTATCTTATTTCTCTATTGCCTCTTTGGGGGACACAGAATACCATGGGTGTATGGTTGCTGCCACTAGGAAGCAACACTATGCCAAACAATGAAACAAAAGAGTTAGCTCCTACTCAGCAGTATACAGCCCCAGTCCAGAGGGACAGCCAGACAGTTTTAGCTTAGAGTCCGTGGTCTAAAGACCCACATGCATTTTACCTTATTCTTTAATTTTTCATTTTTACTGGATTTTCCAGTTACAGATAAAGATCCTAGACTGTCAACGGCTCCCTTGGGCGCTGCTTTCCCACAACCACCAACAGGCAGGATTGTGGAGTGTCACCTCCATGTACCCCGTCCTACGATGCTGGATTCATCCTGGGCTACACCTCCCTACTTCATCAGGGTGACGGATTTTCCTTAGGATGCAGATTTCCCACAAACACCAACAGAAGGACACGTGGACTGTCACCTTCCCGTATCCCCCTCTGCACCTGGCGTAGACCCCTTTTTTATCCCTGATACTGGGATTGTTTCTGTTCTAACCCGCCCCTCAAAAAACAGAACTTGGGTAGTGTGGCGCCCCACTGGTCAGGCGTCACAAGTGTTGGTACTGCATATACTTTTCTGGTGCTGTGAACAGGATCCCGTGCCCAGTGCTACCAGGTACTGTGTGCCTTTGAACTTTCTGGCACCTTTATTCTATACTTTATACGGCACTGAAGATTGGTTCCCACCATTTTACCGGAACCCCAAAATGGTGGCGTAACCATGTAAAAGGACAATGTGCAGGCCCGGGGGTGTGCCTCTGTCCCTTGCCATGAGAGGGCCTAACCTGAGGCGCCAAACTGTTTGCCCACCCCTATGGTCACCAATCAACCAAGGGGGAGGGCCCAGGGAATTGGCCCCAGGGGAACCGCCAAAAGTCAATAGAGGATAAACTGGAAGAGAAGGACACAACGTGTTGTACCCGGTGTAATGGCGACCCGGTTGACCGCCTCCTGCGCGAAGTGGAACAACAGGCCCCCATTGCCTGTGGGGACCTGGACTTGGTCTCCCTCCTCACCAACGAGAGAGATGCAAAGTTCTGGAAAGAGGCTTTCCGAGAGCTGCAGGACAACTTTTAACAGACGATGGAGTGGGTGGTCCGCAGCTGGAGCTCCACTCAGGCAGTGGAGCTAATGTCCCGAATGATGGACTGGGAGGTGAGAGAAGCAGCAGCCATAGCACGAGCTGTGGAGGCGGTCCTGGCTGCACAACCACCCGTGCAGACCTGGGAGGTCGGAGTCCAGATGAATGACCCGCCAGCCAGCCCTACCAATGTCCCACCAGCTCAGAATGCAGAAGGACCCGACAAGGAGCCAATGTTATTAACGAGACCGAGGAAGGAAACGATGACGACACGGTCGCTTCCGTGGAGGAGGATCCCGAAGTAGACAACCTGACACTCAGGAGCTACTGGAGGCGACACCCCAGAGGCAGTATGGTGGAGTACCTGGGAGCACCCAGGAGGACAATGACTCGGCCGGTTCTGTGGAGGAGGATCCTGAAGTAGACGACCTGGATGCCAGCTCAGGAGCTACCGGAGGTGACACCCCAGAGGCAGCATGGTGGAGTACCTGGGAACATCGACGCGGGGCCTCGCTTGGGCTTTCCTCCGACATCAGCGCCGTGGTGGATGCCCGGCAACCATCCCTTCACCCCCGGCATACTCTCCATGAGCCAACAATCCCCACATTAGTGAGGAGGATCAAGAGGCCCAACAACTCTATCGAGAGGACTGGATGGTGATTGGAAACAGAGATCTGCCATGCAAGAGACGAGGCCCGCGACAACCCCTGTTACCTACGGACATACAAAAAACAGGTTCTGTTGTATCATTCTGTTATGGGGATGGGTGGGGGTTTATCTGAGAGGAAGGACAAAGAGATGACATTTTTGTGGGACGACATGATGTGGAGCCCCATTTATGCCGCTGTCACCCAGAGCGAGATCTGTACCGAGAGACCAGGTTACCTATGAGTGGCATGAAGGACCCATGGGATGGTTCGCCATTAGAGTGTCCCGCTTATAAGCAACAGAATATTCAGTTTCACTTGAACTGTAAATAGTTTTATTTTTGTCTTGCTTTCTTAAATGATGAACCCCCCTTTTTACCTCTATTGCTTTTTGAGACTCATAAACTGTTGTGAGAACTCTTACCCCGTTAATGATGATGTTTAACCCCAAGCGGCCCAGCGGTGATAAGATATACTGGACTGTGCAGGACAATGATTATCGCTGGGTCCGCGCAGTTACCGATACCCGTATGGCCGATGAAGTTAAATTGTGTTTATAAAGAAAAATGCAAGAACCGGAGAGTAACATATTGGCCACTAGGTGACACGAGGGCTTTGAGGTCTATAGCACTTGCGGCCGGAGTGAAGGCCCAATTTACACAAAATGGTAGAACAATGTTTTTTTTATTATCCTTTTATATGTTATGCAACGCTTTAAGTTTGGTGCCTCCCATAAAGGGAAGAAAAATAATGCGTAAAAATGTAAATATGTTACCCGTTATTGTCATTGTTTGATGAAAAAGAAAGAAAAATTTGCTCTACCTCTACCCTAGTTAACCACACTCACGGACGAGTGTATTTCACCAAGGGGAATGTGGCACCCCACTGGTGAGCCATCGCAAGTGGGGTGCTGCACCCAGAAATGAATGTGTGGTTATCCCTGTGGCAAGCAGAATGCAGAACACCTTGGGAGGATTTTATCCCAGCACTTTCACCCACCCACCTAGGCAACTGGGGGAGGTCCCAAAGTTCGAGAGTCAGAGTTGTAAGGGGAGCAGGGAGGACACACGGGGAGTCTTCAAGAGTGTCTTCCCCAAGGAAAGACGGAAAACGGGAGCTTGCCCACGAGTAAAAGGCGGCTCCAAGGGAGGACTAGAGAGAGAAGTAACCCAGATGGAGAGGTTCTGACTGGTTCATCCAGAGTGCACAGGTCTTATAACGCGCCTGGAGTGTTCCTCCTCCGACCGTACTCGTCCCGGCTCCGAAGACGTTATCAGGGTGTTTATTCCCTGGGACGTAACTCTGCTAACTAAGCAGGCATTGTAAAGAGAAGGAACTGGAAAAGGGTTAGATACAAGAAGGTACCACCAGAGACTTCCACAGATTCTGCATTCTATTGTGAATACCCGGCCAGCTGTCCAACTAAAGAACTGTAAGCTGTATCATCACCGTGACCAGTTTGCAAGTAAAGTACCCGGGTAGAGTGACTGAGTCTCCGTGTGCTTATTCACTGCTGTGCTGCAACTACGACCTCCATAATCAGCACTTTCATCCGTACAGGTGCATCCCTGCCCCGGAGGGTCAGCTCTACCTGCAGGGAGCTGTACCATCTCAGCTGCAGTACCATCACCCTCTGGAGGACTGAAGCAGCGCTGGTGCCCCTTTCACCAGGATCTGCGGGTGGCGTCACGGTAAACTCTATAAACTTTTATTACTCCTATATTAATAACCCCTTTAAAAAGTAAGACCCCAGGGCTATGGGTCTGGGCAGGCCAGCAGTGACATCCCTACTGAAGTAGAGGGCCCAGATACCCGAGTCCCCATACCCTGGGCGAGTCAGTAGCAGGCACAACAGCAGCATACTCCCTAGCCCCCCCTCAAGGAGCCTGGGTTGCAGTTTACGCTTATGACGCTGCTGAGTCCCCCCAGTATAAGCACCACATAGATCAAACGGAATGTACAGCAGACACCGGATCACCTGCAAACTCCAAGATGCCTGGGAACCATTGACTCTGGAGCACACTCCACAGTATCTGGGCATTGTCAGCAAGCATATCCACATATAATGGGCCAAACATGGAAACACAGTGCACATTATGGGCTCGCGCAAGACTATATTGGAAGCAAACAATTATTTACACGCTGGACGTTACATGGACAGTACAGACGACAGGTGAGTCTGTTGGCGGAGGGCCCCTTCTTCCCTTTGGGCACGGTGCGCCGCCGCTTACCGGCTTATTAAGCATCCCCCGCACTGCTACCGGTACCTTCCTGACCGCGGCAGCAACTTTAGGCCCTGGCTTTGGCCTACTTAGTAGCCACGCCCCGCATTCCTCCCTGCACAGCTCTGACACACACCCCTGAATGTCTTTTCGGGCGCGAACCATGCCCTCAATGATGTCCCCTCGATGTGAACTCGTCCTTTCCCTGGTTCCGCCCCCTTTTTCCTGGTGCTTCTCGTGCATTGCCGAAACCCCTTTCATGTCCCTTCCCATGTGGGTGACTCCTTCCGGCCGGCCTGAGCCATCATTACAGTGACAACAGAGGACCGATTGGGCTACAAAAGGCTACCCTGCATCCCCGGTAGACCCTCAGTACTCGTAGGGGATCATAGGGGATCATGAACAATCCTCCTGACAGACCCTGGAGATTATATTTAATCTCCATGACAGACCCTAATAGGCATCTTTTTTACCAACAGCTCACTTCATATTAGCTCTTTCACTGTACCCTCACTGTCACATCACTGGCTGCGCTCATACCCTGACCTGTCAAAACAATCAGTAACTGAGTACCCTTGCAATCAGCTAATATACAGATGTGTGCTCAGGTTACCGCCACAGGTGCTCTCCTTCCGACACTGGACGAACATGGTTCAAATGACATCATGTCCAGTTAGCTGTACAGCACTGTGAACATACTATGATTCTGCAGGACACACCAGAATTTTACCATACGCTATTTGTTCCCTAAATGTTACAGAACCTCTCACCAACACATAACATGTCCCTGCTGGCAAGGTTTGCCACGAGTGCACAGAGGGTCCAAACATTACGTCTTATGTCTTTTGCCTGCAACTACGGCAAGGAGTCCTGTCCACTTTCCAGTGCACAGAGTCTATAGACATTACATGTTATGTATTTGTCCACAACCATGGCCAGGGGTCCTGTCCACTATTCGGTGCACAGTGTCTCCAGACATCATATATTGTGTCCTTACCTACAACTATGGCCAAGGCACCTGCTCACTGCCTACTGCACAGCATCTCCAGACATCACTTACTATGTCTTGCCTGCAAATTGTTGCCATGGTACCTGCTCACTACCTA
The DNA here is from genome assembly GCA_033576535.1 of Allobates femoralis. Taxonomy (NCBI): domain Eukaryota; kingdom Metazoa; phylum Chordata; class Amphibia; order Anura; family Aromobatidae; genus Allobates; species Allobates femoralis. The sequence goes on from JARQOC010000003.1 coordinate 139,581,441, forward strand.
GCGCACAGCATCTCCAGGCATCATGTATTCTGGCTTTGCCCATGACTTCGTCTAAGGGATTCAACTATGGCCATGCAACCTGGCCACTACCCAGTGCACACGGTCTCCGGACATTACATCATTACGTATTATGTCTTTGCCTGCACCTATGTCCACTGAACCTGTCTGACAGGACTCTGCTGTCCAGAGGCAGTCATGTTCAAAGATCTGTCTCAGCTCATAAATGGTGCACTTTACAACTGCATTACTTAATTACCTGCAAGTTTAATGTTTGGCATAAACCACTTTTTATATGTGAGCATGACTCGGACACCACACAGTCTATATCTGTCTGTTTGGAAGGGGTTTTTTTTTTTTCTCGGATGTGCACACTATCTAGTGTTTATACTTGCCCGCATCGAGAGCCGCTTGCAGGTTTACCTAATGGATTCGGTTTATTTAAAAAAAATTAAATAAATAAAGTGTTGGGAGTCCGTTTTTGTCTTTCAGGATCTGTACCCCCTCCAGCAACATATTTCTTCTATGAGCTGACTGCCTGAAATAGCTCATACCTTGTAATAGGTGAACAAGACTCTCAGCTACCATGTATCCTATAGTTGTCTACTTCAGCTGCTTCCGAGCTCGGGCCCACTTCTCAGTGGGCCTGTAATCCACATGCCACATCTTGTTCACAGCAATACCAGAGATCTGTCTTATATCTGTAATTTTTTACGTAGCCGGATCTGTTGGTTTCTACCACATTTCACTGACAAACCCGGCGGTGGAGGCTCCGTCCTCTGTCCCTGGCCGGACCCTCCTTGGTATCATGTGGTATGTTAAATCCTGCCACTGTCCAGCTGGTCAGAAGTCTATCAAAATAATGTCTAAATACTGTAGGTGAAGTGGTGCAGACTTCTTACTCTAGTTGTCAGGTCGGACTCCTTGCTTGTAGGTGTTCGCAGTACACATATATATATATATATTACTATACTATGTATTTGTTACCTGATTAAACATAAGCTGATATGTCCATTGTGTGTTAAACTCAGCTACCGCAGTCTCACAACGTAGTCCGCAAGGTCTCTGCTTCAGTTTCCAAGTCTATCTGTGGCTTCTAAACTCTCTCTTTTACAGAGCATGGTCAAGTACTCCAACCTCCTCATCCGGAGATCAGCCACCTACAGCCAGACGTGACACCTTGCAAAGCATGCTATCTCGTGGGCTGCAACACAGATGCAATCGCAGCTTCATCAAGGTCTCTGATGCCCACACATGAGGTAATTTAATTTCTTCCAGTTCCTTCCCCCAGCCTACCTTGATCCAGCTCCTCCGTGTGCTGTTAGGCAAGTTGGACCCCCCCACCCTACCTCCAATGACGACAGAGCAATCTGGCTGATGAATGACAGGACGGCTGGAATTCACTGTGTTGAACGCTTTAGCCGGCTGCCTGCAGTGTTTTCTTGAACTGGTCTCCCTGAGATCAGTGAATACTTTGTTTTGTTGGTCAACTAGGCATTGCTCCCACCTAGCCAGAATCCTACTCCACACTGATGAGGGGCAACACCCCGAAACAGCTGTCTGTGGATGGATACCTGGCCTTGATTCTTGTCATATCTTAAGCTTGTAAAGAGCTGGATATTGACTCAAAGGGCCACTTAGTATGGTGTTATCATGGCTAGTCCTTCACTAGAGGAAATCTGGCTAGTCTGTGTTGAACTCCAATGAGGCTCCAAGACTTATTTGCATATTCAAATTCCCAGGGACAATAGCCTAGGATTCACTGTGTTGAGCGCTTAGCCGCTGCCTGCAGTGTTCTGAACTGTCTCCTGAGATCAGTGATACTTTGTTTTGTGGTCAACTAGCATTGCTCCCACTAGCCAGAATCTACTCCACACTGATGAGGGCAACACCCCAAAACAGCTGTCTGTGGATGGATACCTGCCTTGATTCCTTGTCATATCTTTAAGCTGTAAGAGCTGGATATTGACTCAAAGGGCCACATAATATGTGGTTATCATGGCTAGTCTTCACTAGAGGAAGATCTGGCTAGTCCTGTGTTGAGACTCCAAAACGAGGCTCCACAGACTCTCCTTGCTCTTATAGTCCTGTTTTTCCCCACCCTCGGGGACTGCTTTAGGACGTCCCATGGTATCCTGTGCCCCCCAATGAGGCGATAAAGAAAAGCAGATTTTTGTGTACTCACCGTAAAATCTCTTTCTCTGAGCCTTCATTGGGGACACACAGCACCCGCCCTTCTTAAGGGTATATATTTTTTCTGTTATACCATTCTGTATTTATCTCAAATGCTTCTCCTACTGCTTTTGCACTAACTGGCTGGCTGTCTCTCTGGATGGGCGGTGTATACTGCTAAGGGGGAGCTAATTCTTTTATTTTATTAGTTGGCATAGTGTCGCCTCCTAGTGGCAGCAAGCATACACCAATAGTATCCTGTGTCCCACAATGATGGCTCAGAGAAAGAGATTTTACGGTGAGTACACAAAAATCAGCTTTTTCTGTACAACTAAATTTAAATTATGTTTGTATTTAAATTGCTTTGAAAAAAATTTAAAAGTGCACCTTGCAATATCCTTTGCAAAGGAGTACAGTATATACCCACCAAAGAAATCTAGTAGAATATGCATAGAATACATACTATAGATAGAAAATAAATGATGTGTTCTCATTTTTATGACATAGCAGAAAAGGTCACTGTGGCCAGATCTGCCCTGAACGTATATGTACATAGCACTTTGTATTTTAGCTGCAGGAGGATCAAACTTTTCATGGCATAAACTATCTAGAGAATTAAATTGTATTTTCATGAATGAATAAGAATGCATAACACATCCAATTATACATATACATATTTAATCCGAACAGCTATTCACAATGTGTTCCAAAAAGATAAACACTAAAATGAGCATATATTTACAATAAATTACAAACCTGGATCTCGAAGCATTTCTAAATGGGAAATATTGTTGTAGTTTTCAGGAAAAATCCTAATATTTTTTAATTTATAAAATTATATTTAATTTGTTATCCATGACTTATTGTAGGCTACTCTTCTCATGATTCTTTTTAACCTTTTCATCACCTAGCTATTTTCCATTTTTTCACTTTTTTTTTTGTTCCATAAAATCTATTACTTTTTTCCCCATAAATATAGCCATATGAAGGCTGACCTGACAGTATGATTCTTCACTTCAGTACAAGTATAAATATAACAAACATATATAGTTTTTTTAAATATTATTTAGGAGGTGAAAAATTTCTGAAATTAAATTAGCTTTTGTCACCTCTTTCTGACAAGCATAATGTTTTTATTTTTCACAATCTGAGGCTAACTGATAGCTTACTTTTTGCACCCTACATTTTTACTAATATCAATTGTGGGTAGATAGAATGTTTTGATGACCTCTTACTGTATTGTTTTGCAATGTTGCGATGGACAAATATATTTACCATATTTTGTGGATTGTAAAATGCCCTGGATTATAAAATGCGCACTACATTTACAGAAGAAAATAGGAAAAAAAATTTTTATATGTTAAAAAAGGGGGTCCATTTTATAACACTGGAGTGTATTTTATAATCCAGATATAGAAAGGCCGTGGAGCGGAGTCGCAGCAGTCAAGGTTGATGCTGATGGGGCAATGCTGCAGTCTCAAGGATTGTTGGAGGGGGTCTCACAGAGATGCAATGCGGGCACCATTGATGTCCAAGCAGTTGACTTTATGGGTATAATAAAAATCGCTGTGGGGGTAACGCAAGCTCAGCTTGAGATCTCAAAGAGCGAAGATCTCATTCTGCGCATGTGCCACTTTCAATGCGATGAGCTACAGGAAAAGGACTGCCTGTACATCAATAACACTCACATCACGTCACCACGACACACCCTCCTCCCAGCCTCAGAAACTCAGCAATGCCCTACCCATGGCGCTACTTTCAGTATTGACTCTGCCTCCAGTGTCCCCGCTTTCTGACGCCCCTTGGCAAGACATAGACAAATTGTAAAAATACACCCCAATTTTACCCCCAATTTTGGGGGGGAAAGTTTGTTGTATGATCCAAAATATATGGTAATTCTATAGTTTAAAAAAAAACAATTTTTGTTACAATTTTCACTTATCAGAATAATTTATTTTATATTTTGATAGATCAGACATATCTTAGCACAGTGATACCAAATATGTGCATTTTTTGTTTTATTTTCATTGGGTAAAAGGGGTGGCATTATAGCTTTTTGCTTTTTTCATACTTTTAAAAACTTTTTTTTTACTTTTTGATGTATTTACTAGTTTCTTTAGGGGATTTGAAGCTGTGATCATATAATAACTTTTGCTATAGGGAACAGTGTAACAGGAGGACTGTAATAACATACACAGGGATCAACAGCTGATCCACCTGTTCTGTTAGAGGCACGCGGAAAGATGAGGGCTCAGTGTGCTAGCCAGCAGCAAAGGCAGGGACACCACTTATGATGTAAAGATACATCATATGTGATGAAGGGGTTAATGTAAAATAAAAACTTGAATATAAAAAGGAAGCAATCTTTCATGTTTAGCCAGTTGCCAAATAAAAAAAAATAGCTTTAAGATGGATCGGTACAAAGGAAATTATCAACTCAAATAAATTAACTGACATTATGAACTTAAGCTTCCTATTATGAAATACAAATGATTTGTTTTTTTGAACCTTTCAAAATGCATTGCAGGGGTGCAACATGTCTACCAAAAGGAATTGCTTATAAACAAAATATTTAACCTGCTACTCATTTTGTAGCTCACCATTTGCTTACATGCACATGTGGGTTTTGTACATGGTACAGAGCTGCCAGATTGATGATTCAGTCACATCAGGATTAGTGATGAGTGAATTAAATTGTTACTATTCGCTACTTGCAGAAATAGTACAGTATTCGCGATACTCGTTACTCGGCGAGTATCGCTGGTGCTTGTGAGTGATGTGTCGATTGTTATTGATCCTACACAAATTGTTAGCTCCCTACAGTACACAAAGTGAGCTGGTATTCAGGGAGAGCAGATTGAATCTTAGGCTCGCTCTGGGGGGCACAGGAAGGTGTTTGTTTTATGCAGGAGAAACGCAAAAAATTGATGGTCTCAGAGATGCTGACTTTACGCCTGATGAATACAGTTTCTGACAGCTGATAGCCGTTGCAGCCACCCAGTATCACTTATCAGTTTCCATTACTGTTCAAAGAAAGCTGTGGCTGTGCTACATCAACATGTCGCAGACAACATCACTTGTTCATTCAGAAACTCTATGTGTGATCTTATATTTCTATCACTTATATAAATAAGCACGCATTGCGCATGCGTGCTTGAAGCCGAACGAGCGGTTTTGGTGTTTTGACGTCACCCTACCCGGAAATGACGCAATTCGCGTCATTTCATGCCCAGCAAGCGACGTGGAAAGCAGGGAGGGCCTGCCTAGAACATGAATAAATGATCACGCCCATTATGACTACCAAGGCACCAAACACGCCCTAAGGGCTAACGAATATGGTCCCTACTCATTATCATGGCTAATGAGAGAGTTTGAAAACGTTTTTATGTACTTTCACAGAAAGCATTTAGGAGACTAAAGGAGTGTGAGAATGGTCATAGGATGCTGCAGGGACATGTTTTTGTAGCTTAGGTAGCTTTTTGGAGGTGACAGGATCCCTTTAAGATCATGAAGCTTTCAGGTTTGATAAACAGCAATGCTCCAATTCTATCAGGGAAAGTGGATGAGTTGTATCCTTTCGAAGAGGGTATGAAGGGGTGCAATTGAAAAGCCTAAGTGTTTCTTTTAAAGAGGCCAGTAATTGCTCTTGAGTGATGATAATGGATAGATTCCAGGGAGAGATTGAAGGTTTTGGTGAGGTCATACATGAACTGTCTTTGAAGATGAGAATAAATGCATAGGGTAAAAAATGGGAGGTCTACATATTGAGACTAGGGGGAAGTGTGTCACATTTAGAGATGAGACAACTTTCCCCAAATATGTTCCCTAATTTCAAATTCAGCACAAACATTGACTATTTAATTCACAATTAGATACCAGAGAAATTTCCAAAAAAAACAGCAAACAAGCTTTGTTTGGGAAAAAAAGTTTGAGCCCCACGCATTTTTTTTTTTATTATTTCATGAAATTCATGAAATAATTAAAAAAAAGGGCTCCCCTATATTCTTGTGTCCGGCCAGGTACAAATAGGCACCTGGGGGTTGGGGGCAGCCAGTCGCTGCCTGCTGGATCCGGCTGGTTCCAGAAATATGGCGAAGCCCACGTGAAATTTTTTTCTGACAAATCCATAAAACAATGTAAATAAAAGGGACTGCATCTTTATTAACCCCTGGACCATGGGCGAGGGGTTAATAAAGATGCAGTCCCTTTTTTAGGATTGTTTTATTGATTTTTCAGAAAAAAATTTACATTACATTAAAAATTACATGGGCTTCGCCGTATTTCTGGAACCAGCCGGATCCAGCAGGCAGCGACGGGCTGCCCCCAACCCCCAGGTGCCTATTTGTACCTGGCCAGACACAAGAATATAGGGGAGCCCTTTTTTTTTATTATTTCATGAATTTCATGAAATAATTAAAAAAAAATGCGTGGGGCTCCGCGCAATTTCTATGTCTAGCCAGGTACAGCTAAGCAGCTGGGGGCTGGAATCCGCAGCGCAGGGATGCCCAAGCTTTCTGGGCACCCCCCGCTGCAAATTGCAGCCCGCAGCCGCCCCAGAAGATGGTGCGTTCATTGAAGCGCCATCCTCTGGCGCTGAACCCCGCTCTTCCAGCGTCCCTGGTGGCGGTGGCATGCTGGGTAATAAATAGGTTAGGGCCAGCTTTGTATTATCAGCTGGCCCTAAGCCCGAAATTTATGGCGGTCACGCCAATATTAGACATGACCGCCATGAATTTCTATTAAATTGTTTTAAAAAAAAACACAACACAGAGAAAAAATGTTATTAGAAATAAAAAAAAAGCCATTAGGGACTCCATCTTTAATTAAAAAATCCTCTTCCGTCCGACGCAGTCCAAAACGCGATGTCCTCTCTGCTCATCCCTGTGCATAGATATAGATGTCTATGCACAGGGAATGAGCAGACTGAGAACAATCTCAGCTCTGCTACATCAGGCAGTAGGCGGGCTCTAGGACCCTGGAGCTGCGGCAGCCAGCACACAGAGCAGACAGGACTCCTATCTGTGCGAGTTTCCCAGCGATTACTTGCACAGTAAACGAGTCCAATGCAAATCAATGGCAAAACTAGGATTGCTTCAGGCTGAAGCTTCCGAGACACATCTGTGCTTTGTAAATCGCACACTACTCGCTATTACTCGCTTCCCCATTCATTAACATTGGACTCGCTAGACTCGCAACGAGTAGCGAGTCCTGGGCTCGGACTCGCTAGAGTCAAGCGATTCCGAGTAATTTAGGATTCGCCCATCACTAATAGTAACATAGTTTTTAAGGTTGAAGGAAGACTTTAAGTCCATCTAGTTCAACCCATAGCCTAACATGTTGATCCAGAGGAAGGCAAAAAAACACCCATGTGGCAACACTAAGCTCCACATTGGGGAAAAAAATTCCTTCCTGACTCCAGATACGGCAATCAGACTAGTTCCCTGGATCAACGCCCTATCAAAGAATCTAGTATGTATAACTGGTAATATTATAGTTTTCGAGAAAGGCATCCAGGCCCTTCTTAAATGTTAGTAGTGAGTCACTCATTACAACATCATGTGGCAGAGAGTTCCATAGTCTCACTGCTCTTACAGTAAAGAATCTGCATCTGTGATTATGATTAAACCTTCTTTCCTCCAGGCGTAGAGGATGCCCCCTTGTCCCAGTCTCAGGCCTAAGAGTAAAGATATCATTAGAAAGGTCTCTGTACTGTCCCCTCATATATTTATACATTATTATAAGATCACCCCTAAGCCTTCGTTTTTCCAAGCTAAATAACCTCAAGTTTAATAACCTGTCTTGGTATTGCAGACCCCTTAGTCCTCTAATGACTTTTGTCACTCTTCTCTGGACCTGCTCTAGTTCAGCTATGTCTTTATACACCGGAGACCAGAATTGTACACAGTATTCTAAGTGTGGTCGCACTAGTGACTTGTATAGAGGTAAAATTATGTTCTCCTCATGAGCATCTATGCCTCTTTTAATGCATCCCATTATTTTATTTGCCTTTGCAGCAGCTGCCTGACACTGGCCACTAAATGTGAGTTTGTCATCTACCCATACACCCAGGTCTTTTTCAGTGACAGTTTTGCCCAGTGTTTTACAATTAAGCACATAATTATACCTTTTGTTTCCTCTGCCCAAGTGCATGACTTTACATTTATCCCCATTAAAGCTCATTTGCCATTTAGCAGCCCAAGCTTCTAGTTTACATAAATCCTCCTGTAATATAAAATTGTCCTCCTCTGTATTGATTACCCTGCAGAGTTTAGTGTCATCTGCAAATATTGAGATTCTACTCTGTATGCCCCCTACAAGGTCATTAATAAATATATTAAATAGAAGCGGGTCCAACACTGACCCCTGTGGTACCCCACTGTTCACTGTGACCCATTCTGAGTGTGTTCCATTAATAACCACCCTTTGTTTCCTATCACTAAGCCAGTTCTTAACCCACTTACACATATTTTCCCCTATCCCCATTGCCCTCATTTTATGTATCAACCTTTTGTGTGGCACCGTATCAAAAGCTTTTGAAAAGTCCACATACACCACATACACTGCATTTCCTTGGTCCAGTCCAGAACTTACTTCTTCATAGAAGCTTATTAGATTAGTTTGACAGGAACGGTCCCTCGTAAAACCATGTTGATAATGGGTCATGAGGTTATTTTTCTTCAGATACTCCAGTATAGCATCTCTTAGAAAACCCTCTAGGATTTTACCCACAGTAGAGGATAAGCTTACTGGCCTATAATTTCCAAGTTCAGCTTTTGTCCCCTTTTTGAATATTGGCACCACATTTGCTATACGCCAGTCCTGTGGTACAGACCCTGTTATTATGGAATCTTTAAATATTAAAAATAATGGTCTATCTATGACAGTACTTAATTCCTGCAGCACTCTGGGGTGTATCCCATACGGGCACAGGGATTTGTCAATTTTAGTGATTTTTAGACGATGCCGTACTTCCTCTTGTGTTAAGCAGGTGACATTTAATTGAGAATTTTTGTTATCACTGATCATATTGTCTGTCATGGGATTTTCTTGTGTAAATACTGTTGAAAAAAAGTCATTTAGCATATTGGCTTTTTCCCCATCCTCATCCACCATTTCACCCAGACTATTTTTAAAGGGGCCAACACCATCATTTTTTAGTTTCTTACTATTTATGTAGTTAAAAAATATTTTGGGATTCTTTTTACTTTCTCTGGCAATGAGTCTCTCTGTCTCAATCTTTGCTGCCTTGATTTGCTTTTTACAAATGTTATTTATTTTCTGTATTTATTTAATGCCTCATCACTACCTACTTGCTTTAATTCCCTAAATGCTTTCTTTTTGTCACATATTGCACCTCTTACCGCTTTATTTAGCCATAGTGGTTTCCTCCTATTTCTAGCATGCTTATTCCCATAGGGTATATATTGTGCACAGGCCTATTCAGGATGCTAATAAACATCTCCCATTTGTGTTGTGTACTTTTATGTCTCAGGACATCGTCCCAGTTTATTGCACTAAGATCATCTCTCAACCGTTGGAAATTTGCCTTCCTGAAGTTTAATGTCCTTGTAGCCCCTCTACTATATGTCTAGTAAAGGATACTTGAAAGCTTATTAAGTTATGATTACTATTACCCAAGTGACCTCCAACCCGTATATTTGATATGCGGTCCGGCCTGTTGGTTAATATTAGGTCCAGCAGTGCCCCCCTTCTTGTTGGGTCCTGAACCAGTTGTGAAAGGTAATTGTCTCTCATAGTTTTCAAAAATTTATTACCTTTGCTGGAACTGCAGGTTTCTGATCCCCAATGTATTTCAGGGTAGTTGAAGTCCCCCACAATAATTACTTCTCCCTGAGTCGCTGCTTCATCTATTTGCTTTATGAGGATATTCTCCTCCACTTCCATTATTGTTGGGGACTTATAACAAACCCCTATCAGTAATTTATTATTTCTTCCCCCTCCCCTTATCTCCACCCACAGGGACTCTACATTTCCATTAGATTCACCTATATTATCACACAGGATGGGTTTTAAGGATGATTTTATGTATAAACATACACCTCCCCCTCGCTTATTTGTACGGTCATTTCTGAACAGACAATAGCCCTGTAAATTAACAGCCCAGTCATGGCTCTCGTCCAGCCAAGTCTCCAAATCCCCACCATGTCATAATTATTTTCCAACAAAATCAATTCTAATTCCTCCATTTTGTTGGTGAGGCTTCTGGCATTAGTGTACATGCACTTTATGCATCTCTCTTTACCTCTATTCCTTCCTACTATATTGACTGTTCTAACCCCACCCCCCATGCCACCCCCAATTTTATTACTTGTGCCCAGGTTACTATTTACGCTATCTTCCCCTCCTATACAATGAATACCCTCCCCCCAATCCCTAGTTTAAACACTCCTCCAACCTTCTAGCCATTTTCTCCCCCAGCACAGCTGCACCCTCCCCATTGAGGTGCAGCCCGTCCCTAGCATAGAACCTGTAGCCAACAGAGAAGTCGGCCCAGTTCTCCAGGAACCCAAAACCCTCCTTCCTACACCAATTCCTGAGCCACGTATTTATCTCCCTAATCTCCCTTTGCCTCTCTCGTGTGGCACGTGGTACAGGCAGTATTTTAGAGAATACTACCTTGGAGGTCCTTGCCTTAAGCTTGCAGCCTAATTCCCTGAAATCATCTTTAAGGACCTTCCACCTACCTCTAACTTTGTCATTTGTGCCAATGTGCACCATGACCGCTGGGTCCTCACCAGCCCCTCCCAGTAATCTGTCAACCCGGTCAGCGATGTGCCGGACTCGAGCGCCAGGTAGGCAGCACACTGTTCGACGATCCCTGTCTTTGTGACAGATTGCCCTATCTATTCCGCTAATAATTGAGTCCCCCACTACCAGCACCTGTCTGGCCTGCCCTTCTCTCCTGTTTTACCCCCTTACTGGAGCAGACACTCCTCTGGCTTTCAGAGGTCATGCTTTGCTGCAGCAGTGCTGTACCTGAACTCACACCCCCCTCATCTGCCAACATAGCAAATTTATTGGGGTGTGCCAGATCAGGGCTAGCCTCCCTGGCACCCTTCCCTCTACCCCGACTTCTAACTGTCACCCAACTAGATACCTCACGGTCCTGCAGCTCCATACTACCATCCTCCTTTCCATATTGTCTATGGATCTCAGCGTTGTCAGTTGTTCATTTAGATCCAGTATCTGGGCTTCCAAATGCACAACGTACTCACATCTCACACAGCAGTATGCACCCTCGACCGGCTGGACAAGGAATGCATACATGTGGCAAGATGTACACTGGATGGCATTGCCAATCATGGAGCTCATTTCCTAATGGGGATTGCACCAGACAGAAATGATAAGTAAAAAGAAATGCAAAGTATTGATTAAATACAACCAGCAATTCAGTAATTCCTCCCTTCCAAACTCCCTGAATCCAAAGTCACTGAATCACAAGTCACACACTTACTTCTGTCCGCACTTGCGCTCTGTCACACTCAGCTCGTTTCACACTCGCTAGAAAATCAGATTTAAACCTTTTTTTTTTTTCCTCTAGCAGAAAATCAGCCTACAGCTCAGGGTACTTCCAAAGGACTGAAGCCCCAACCAGCTGCTTCTTATAAACCCTTAATTATGCACACCCACCCTTAATTAACCCCTGGTAAGTATAGCTACACCACAGGTTTTAAGTGCAAAGTAGTTAACCCTTTAACTTACAGGTAGTAAAAAAAGAGACTATAAACTTGTAGAGAGAAAAGAAAGTTAAGAAAGCCCAATAAAATTAAAAAGGTAAAAAAAAAAAAAAAAAAAAAAAAAAAAGAGCCTAATATTTTTTTGGGGGGCAGAATTATTTTTTATTATTAATATTATTATTTTTTTCACTACTATTTTTTATTCTAGAGAGCAAACCTTTATTATTGCAGAGGGCCAGCAGGTTTGAGGTCATCTCTTCTACATTTATCTAACAGCAATTCATATAAACATAGCATACGGCCATTATATGCTTCACATACATAATCTTATAGGTCTATTCACACTCATAAAACTCCATACTATGGATATAAAAATGTGCAATCAATTTGTTACTTTATTTAATTCTATACATTTAGAATACAGATATTGGGCACGTGCACAAGTGTGTTATTTGTATCATTAATATTGGACTTGTCCGTGCATCGATGCCCACTAGCCTTATTCAACATTCCAGATGAATGGGTGGTGAGCAGAATAAACTATTTTCTTTTTCCTATTTGTCCTCCATCCAACCGCAAGCTCTGGTGTTACCTGTTGAATGAGGAATAGGATGTGTAAGTCAGGTGCCTTCTGCAGCCCACCCCATGCAAGGGTTAATGAGGAGCTAGGCAGCAAGATTGTGCAAACAATAATATATTATAAGCAATTGAGTCCTGGCATTGGAAGAGGCCAATCTCTAGGCAAAGCAAGGAGGTATCACCAAGGATCCTGGCACTATCTTGACTGGGCAGAACAATGCAGCTACACTGTGCTACCGTGGGCCTTCAATACACAGTTTGGACATGTGATGGATCCAAAGCAAGACATGCCAGCTCTGGAAGATGTGATATTCCTCACAACCCCAGGGACAAAGGGAGTTTCAGCACCAGAACTGGAGCAGTCAGCACAGGACATAGAGGCATATGTGACCTGGAGCTCCACTGCACTACCCGCATTAAGCCTCATATGCAGTCAGATAAGGAACCAGTGCTGGTCTGGCATGCCAGAGGAGGTCCTGAGGAGGTCCTGAGGAGGTCACAGTCAGGAGATGAGGCATTCCCCATGCCAGTGTGGAACAGCGGATGTCACACTCAGGAGGATTTGGCAGCATGCCTAGCATTATAACACCTGCAGCCAGTGCCACAGCCGATGGATTGGCAAATCCTGGAGAATGAGGAAGAGGTATTAGATGCAGAAAGTGCTGTTTTCTAACCTTGTGTAGCATCCTTACATGAGGGTTTTCACTGGGAGAAGGCCATATGGGGACCCCTTCCCCCTCCAAGAAACTATCGGTCATATGTTGAGTGCCTTGTAGTCCATGTGAAATGCTGCGATAGTTTAAGTCTAAGCTAATTTGCTTTGGCACATCCGGAGTTAATTCCAGAAGCTGCTGACATGTGTGGCTCTACAGGTGGAGGTGTGTGTCATATTAATGCACTTCCTTTCACTAGCTGTTGCTGATACAGTTTAGTCTCTTCTTTGACCTCAAGCTGTGAAGATGCAAGTGCTGTTGTGTTGTAGTCTTTCTACTGTATATACCTGAAGATTCCTTATTTTGGGAGTTGCTGTGCGTCCTGTGCTGTGAGGTAAGGGTTCTTAGCCTAGGGAAAATCAGAGCAGAGGGCAAGGGTAGCAGCCCAAATATCCTCACCTTTAGAGGTAATTCTGTGAACAGGGAGAGTCAGAGACCCCGAGTTGAAAGGATAATGTGGCATCCCAGGGGTTAATGTGCCACAGTATCATCACCAAGGGTTAATTCCCCACACAACCCACAACACTACACTAGAGCCTCCAGGCCAGAAGGGGAAGCTAAAGCTGCTTCCCTATATATTCTGGTGTGGAGAGGAAGTGGGCAGTTAGTCAGTTGGAGTTATTTCAGTTCCTGAGAGGACTGAGGAAAAGGACCTGGGTGTAAAGGAACTGCGTTAGGCTCACCCCACGGTTCACTGTCCAGTTCCAGGCCGGCCAAGGTCCGAGGGAAAGGAGACAGAGCAGAGAGGAACACACCTGGGAGACCGAGTCCTCTGAGACTCACCCCAGAGAAGCGCAAAGACCGGACACCGGATCCGAAATTGTGTCTGACACAAGCAGCACATTAAACACCGGATAAGTGAAGATTATATATCTTCACTGTACCACAGCGAAGCAACATGGCGGGGTCAGAAACACAAAGATAAGACTCAAGTTGCCTAGCAAGTTAGTACCCGTGAGGGGAGACAGGGCCGGCAGCCCAGCTAAAGCAGCAGCAGGGCCACACACACAGCGCAGGAGTAGGAAGCCAAGGACCCGGCCAGGGTGGGAACAATCCGACCCCGGTACAGACTCCGTGGACAATACTTACTGAATACTATCTACAGTAAAGACTTGGAAAACTACAAAACCGTGAGTCTGTGTGATCCTTGAGCCCTACTCTCCCTCACAAACTGTTATCATCTCTACCACTACCCCTGCCCTGCATCATCCATAGACTATCATCACCACTGTCCCGGGGAGCCAGGCTCTGCCCATTGGAGAGCTGTTACATCACTGGCTGCCAAACATCATCCCCGGAGGTTCTGCAGCAGCGGTGGTCACCCTGACCACATACCACGGGTGGCGTCATGACTATATCCCCTGTAAATAACCTCAAAACCCATTACTTGTGGCCCGTGACACGGTCCTGACCAAAAACCAACGTGATTTCCCGTGATACCACCGGTTTTGAAACTGCCGCCATTACAGAGCGCGCGGCAAACAGAATTTAAACTGCGCCACAAGGACTGTATTTTGGAATTGCCGCCATTACAAAGCGCGCGACGCACGGGGAGAAAAGAGGGCGTGTCATTGTGGGCCGCACTCTGCAAAGCGCTCTTACGTCATCGGAGGGGAAGAGAAGCTCTGTCGCACAGAATTTAAACTGCGCCACAAGGACTGTATTTTTGAATTGCCGCCATTACAAAGCGCGCAATGCACGGGAAGAAAAGGGGCGTGTCATTGTAGGCGGCACTCTGCAAAGCGCTCTGACGTCATCCGGAGGGGAAGAGAATCCCTGTCGCACAGTGGAACCTTTAGTAGACATCCGGACGGAAGCGGAAGATGGGAGGTCGACATTAACTAAGGGGGCACAGGATGTCGCAACAAGGAGATGCTGCGGCACCGAGCAGCAGCGGAGCACCCGGCGGTGCTGCAGCACCGGACAACAGAGGAGCACTCGGTGGTGCTGAGGCGCAAGGAGCAGCACACATCATGCCGCTCCTGATGCCATACACTTCGGGAGCAATGTGGCTAACCGCAATACTCAGGTGAGCCCAATATCCTTAATGACTTTGTTATGAAAATCAAAGCGTACTACGTTATGTACCCCCTAACCGAAGCCCAGCGTGTCGGAATGATTATGGGACAGTTAACCGGCAATGCACAGTGGGAAGTTACGTCCTGGCCAGACACACATAAAGATACTGTAGAGCATCTTGTGGAGGGACTGAAAGCAGCATTTGAGTCCAGTGCTGAAACATGGGCTAAAATGAGGTTCTTTGGATGTCTACAAAAGCCTAAAGAGAGTGCAAGAGACTATTCCTTAAACTTGCAAGAAGCACTCAAAGCACTTAAACTAGCAGAACCTGCCTTAGCCCCGGGAGCTGACAAAATGTTGATCGATCAGTTCATAGATGGCCTCCTACCCCTTCTCACAGAGGACAGCTGAGTATGATGATCATTCAGAATCCCGAAATGATTTTTGCCGAGTTAAAAGATAGAGCCACCCGTCTTCAGCAGATACAGGAGCCCTGGGATATAAATTTTACTCAAGGCCTTACAGCAGCACCTCAGCAGCCAGGACATCAGTGACATCTGCCATGTTAGCGACTGCTGCTGAACACAGAGAACCTATCTCCAATGAGGCCCTCAATGAAAAGCTAGATGCCCTGATGGACACTGTTGTTTCTATGGCTAAAGATATCAAGGAGCTGCGTGGATCCAAGCCTGCACCCATGATTGAGTTGGCGACCAGCAAGGAGGATGTCCAGTGGATGAGGCCCAGGAAGTACCAAGCGACGAGAGGACGACCCATCGACCGCTATCAGTCGGATGGACAGCCCATTTGCCGCCGTTGCAAGGAGCCAGGTTACTTTGCCTGGGAATGTGCTTTAAATGAGGATCCCCTGGGAAGGCGGGCCGCTCCTCAGGAATGAATTCTCAAGGTCCTTCAGCCTGGTATGACAAGTTCATGGGATGACGTCTGGTCATCCCTATTATGTTGGATGGCATTCCCTTCAGTGCCTTGTTGGATACCGGGTCCCAGATAACATCAATTCCATATGTTCTCTACAAAAGGTACTGGGCTGATTCAGACATTACTAGTGGTCTATCTAATGTTGCATTGAATGTATGGGCTAGCAATGGTGAACTAATACCACAAGTTGGGTTCAGAGAAATAACCATTCAGATTGGGAAGTTAGAGTTGAAGAACCAGGGTGTTATTATTGGTGATGTTGACCGGCGAGAACGTGAACCAGTAATGTTAATAGGAATGAATGTAATTGAAAATTGTTTTTTTCGAGGTAATTACTGTCTTACAGCAGATCGCCGAGACTGCGCGAATCGGGCAACAGAGAATCCTGCAAAAGGAAATGAAACCCCCGATGCTGAAACAGCAGGTAGAAATATCAGGAGGTGAAATTGGCAGTGTAAGGGTAAGTGACCGATACCCATTGTAATACCTCCCAAAACTGAAATGTTGGTCTGGTGTAGAGCCGCAATAGGCATTAAAGGGCGAGACTATCAAGCCCTGGTAGAACCCGTGTACTGAGACAGTAGGCCCACTATACTGACGGCCACAGGAGTAGTTGAAGTACACCTGGGAAGAGTGCCATTATGCCTTCTAAATTGCGGGGAAGATGAGGTCACCATATCGAAGTATGCTACCATGACTAAATTGTTTACGGTTGATAACAATGCCATCACAGCAGTCGAGCCCTTGAACCCATCAAGATAAGGCGGATGACAATGGCTCAAGGGAAAAGCTGGAGGATTGATGCCAAAAACTACTCGTGGGTACCAGTTCTACACCTCCCCATCAAAAGCATGGAGTATACCGGGTAGTAAAAGAATATGAGCAGATATTCAGCAAACACCCGTTAGACTTTGGGCAAATTAAAGGGGTAGAGCACACTATACCCACAGGTAACCATCAGCCTATAAAAGAGAGGTATTGACCATTACCACCCGCTCACTATCAAACCACCAAAGACATGCTCAAAGAGATGAAAACTGCAGGTGTAATAAGGGACAGTTGTAGCCCCTGGGCAGCGCCTTTAGTGTTGGGTAGAAAGAAGGACGGGACCATGAGAATATGCGTAGACTACTGGCAGATCAACCGCCTTACACACAAGGATGCATACCCATTACCTAGGATTGAGGAGTCATTAGCCGCCTTAAAATCTGCTAACTACTTTCCACCCTAGATCTGAATAGTGGGTATTGGCAAGTTCCTTTGGTAGAGGCTGACAAGGAGAAGACAGCATTTACTATGCCGATGGGCCTGTGTGAGATCAATTGCATGCCGTTTGGACTCTGCAATACACCCGATCCCTTCCAACGCCTGATGGAGAGCTGCCTAGGACATAAGAACTTTGAAACTGTCCTCCTGTACCTGGATGACGTCATAGTCTATTCCAAGACATATGAGCAACATCTACAAGACCTGGCAGAAGTGTTTGAAGCCTTATACGGATATGGCATGAAGATCAAACCATCCAAATTCCACCTTCTCAAGCCAAAGGTGAAGTACCTAGGACATGTTGTGAGTTCAGAGGGAGTAGCCCCGGATCCTGATAAAGTCACCGTGACAAGGGATTGGCAAAGACCCACTAATGTGAAAGAGGTGAGACAATTCCTGGGACTGGTGGGCTATTATAGAAGATTTATCAGAGGGTTCACGAAGTAAGCAGCTCCCCAACAAGGCATCCTGGTAGGACAGTCAAGAAGGTCTTCAACCCGTAATCCCTCTTTCCAGTGGAGTGATGAGAGGGAAGAGTGCTTCAATAAGCTTAAGTGGGCGCTGACAGGAGAGGATATCCTGGCGTATCCAGATTACCATCAACCCTTCATTCTGTACACGGATGCCAGCAACGTGGGACTGGGTAAAGTATTGTCACAAAAGCAAGGAGGCAAGGAGAGAGTTATTGCCTTTGCAAGCAGGAAACACCGGCCTACGGAAAGAAACCCTGAGAATTACAGTTCCTTCAAGTTAGAACTACTGGCAGTAGTTTGGACTGTAACCGAGCACTTCAAGCACCACCTGGCGGCTGCAAAATTTACCATCTACACTGATAACAACCCATTGATCCACCTGGACTCAGCAAAATTTGGTGCGTTGGAGCAGCGATGGATAGCCCGGCTGTCTAACTACAATTTTATCATCAAATATAGGGCAGGCCGCAAGAACGGGAATGCAGATGCCTTATCCCGGATGCCACACCTGAAAGACGTGGAAGAGGAACCGGAGGAGCTAGAAGAAATTGAGCTACCAGCCTTTCACCGTTCTAAGGTAGAACAGTATCAACCCAGCATCTACCAAAAACAACAGGAGGCAAATCTCACCCCATTAGCGCACCATGGATGGGCTGACACCCAGGATAGTGATCCAGCTGTGAAGCTAGTAAAAGAAGTCCTTACACAACAAGGTGCGTAACCTAATCAGAATGCTCCAGCTGAGACCCAACAACTATGGAAAGAAAGAAGCAAGTTGTTCCTATATCAAGGGAAGCTCTGCAGAAGGCACACCAACCCTAAAACACATGAGTTGGTCTTGCAGATTATCGTACCCAAGAGAGACGTCAAAATGGTCTTAGAAGCCTACCACGATTGTGCAGGTCATTTTGGATGGAAGTTGGAAGTGCTCTTAAGAGAGATTCTACTGGGTTGACATGAGAAAATCAATTGAAGATTGGTGAAGAAAATGTGCCCATGCAACCTCAGAAGAAAGGATCAACAGAGTCAGAGAACCCCACTCCAGTCCATAGTTACCAAGCAACCACTCGAGTTAGTTGCGTTAGACCATGTCTAGTTGTCACCAAGCCGGTCAGGCTATGTCTATGCCTTAACCATAGTGGACCTTTACTCCGCTTCTTAGTGGTGGTACCCGTCAAGGACCTTACAGCGAAGACAGCTGCAAGAGCATTTCAGACACATTTCTGTAGACCTCATGGCTACCCGGAACAAGTTCTTGCAGATCAAGGTCCAGCTTTCGAGTCAGAGATTTTGCAGGAATTCTGCAACATGTACGGCTGTAAGAAGATCCGCACAACCGCCTATCATCCCCAAACCAACAGATTATGCGAAAAGATGAACCATATTGTTATTGACCTGTTGA
>JARQOC010000003.1:139600798-139689288 GCA_033576535.1 Allobates femoralis
GGTTCATTTTGATTTTTAGAATTGCTACAAGATAGCACTACAGTTCAAGCCCTCTTTCTCTCTGAAGAGGCAATTAGCATATACTACATATCCACCACTGATATAATTTGCTAAATAACCCTAAGTGGATTTCTTGACATACTCTGGTTTGCTGCATGAATACATCTGTCTCTGCTGGATCATTCCTCTGCTACATCAGTGTTATCTTGTCAGACCTTTCTCTGCTGCATCATTTCCCTGTGGAAACACAATGCAGGCATAGCCACTTTTAAACAATTTACATACAATGTAAGGATGGCAACATAGGGACCATTCATAGTAGTTTCTCTTCTTAGTAGTCTCTTTGCCAAACCTTTAGGCACTCTGTTGTGTTATGCAGCCATCTCCCTACCGACATGACTTCAGCAAGAGGCTTTTCACAGTGTTTTGGAGCATCTCACTTCTTCTTAACCTCTGTTCCTTTTTCTTACTAGTCCTTAGCATGTCATAGCCATTATTTGATGAACACTTTTGTACATATGTAGCCTCCGTTTCCTCCTATGCCCTATGGTGAGGCATGCTGGTGATCTAGCACCATTTCCTGCACTGAAGTAATTCAGCTGCAGCACCTGTTTACGGTCATACCCTCAGGTCACCCTGCCTTACCAAGAGAAGACTTCCCTTTCTGGTCATTGGTAATGAAATGGCAAATTATTTTATTACTAACTACTAGATCATCAATATAAACAGATATTTTGAACTTCAATATTCATTTTACAATTATAAATCACTAGCTGTGAGCCCGATTCTAAAGAATCGGGAGTCTAGAATCTGTATATAATTTTTTTAAGAGTTTTAAATACCGTAATAGACTTAAACACCAGATATATGACTAAGTAGGCGATGTAGGCAGAACTGTGAGGGTAGCAATATAGTGGAGGTGTAGAAAGAGTTAATGTCCGACTAACAGGACTATAACAGAGTAGGAACTTATAATGATATCAAAAATGTTATTGAAGGAGTTAATGTCCCACAGGCACTCCCACAACAGACTCAGCGCTGTAAATTATATCCAAAATGGTGTTCAAGGGGTTAATGTACCAGTGGCAGTAGTTATAAACACTACCAAATATGCAGTTAATGCTGAACTGGTATATAATGGGTTAATTTCGCAGTGTCATTACAACTATACACTGTGTAATAGAAATAACAACAATAATGGAATATAAGGAGTTAATGTTCCTACTGGCAGTAGTAATAGAGACTATAAAGTATGGAGTTAAGGCAGAAATGGTATATAAGGGGTTAACTTCGCAGTGGCAGTACAACTACACACTGTGTTATAGAAATTACAGATAAAACGGAATGTAAGGGGTTAATGTTGCTACTGTTATGAGTACAATGAGAGAAGCGCCTCACTGGCCATTGAGATACATGGAGGACTTTGAGTTTGACTTTGAGTAAATTTGAAACTCAAAGTCCTCCATGTATCTCAATGGGAAGTGAGGCGGTATTCTCATTGGTTGCTGTGTGCTGGCGCCGACCAATGAGAATAGCGCCTCACTTACAGCGGTAAATTTGAAACTAAAAGTCCTCCATGTATCTCAATGGGGAGTGAGGCGCTATTCTCATTGGTCGCTGTGTGCTGGCGCCGACCAATGAGAATAGCGCCTCACTTACAGTGGTAAATTTGAAACTCAAAGTCCTCCATGTATCTCAATGGGAAGTGAGGCGCTATTCTCATTGGTCGCTGTGTGCTGGCGCCGACCAATGAGCATAGCGCCTCACTTACAGCGGTAAATTTGAAACTCAAAGTCCTCCATGTATCTCAATAGGAAGTGAGGCGCTAAGCTCATTGGTCGCTGTGTGGTGGCGCGGACCAATGACCTTCGCGCCTCACTTACAGCGGTAAATTTGAAACTCAAAGTCCTCCATGTATCTCAATAGGAAGTGAGGCGCGAAGCTCATTGGTCGCTGTGTGCTCGCGCCGACCAATGAGCTTCGCGCCTCACTTACAGCGGTAAATGTGAAACTCAAAGTCCTCCATGTATCTCAATAGGAAGTGAGGCGCAAAGCTCATTGGTCGCTGTGTGCTGGCGCAGACCAATGAGCTTTGCGCCTCACTTACAGCGGTAAATTTGAAACTCAAAGTCCTCCATGTATCTCAATAGGAAGTGAGGCGCGAAGCTCATTGGTCGCTGTGTGGTGGCGCGGACCAATGACCTTCGCGCCTCACTTACAGCGGTAAATTTGAAACTCAAAGTCCTCCATGTATCTCAATAGGAAGTGAGGCGCGAAGCTCATTGGTCGCTGTGTGCTGGCGCCGACCAATGAGCATAGCACCTCACTTACAGCGGTAAATTTGAAACTCAAAGTCCTCCATGTATCTCAATGGAATATGGAGGACTTCAGAGCTGTGCATGGCCAGGCCCTTAGTTCTATTTTCGGCCACGGCGCTCGGCCCTCGTCGGTCGTCGCTGGCTTCACGGCCATTGCTAGTGAGTCGCATGGGCGCTGCGCGCCCACGAACAAAGCCACAGAAGTGGCACCGCGCGCCCACAAACAAGACCACGGAAGTGGCACGCGCCCACGAACAAAGCCACGGAAGTGGCGCCGTGTGCGACGGAAGTCGCTACGGCAATTATGTAATAGATTTACATATCTGAATTAATTACATATCTGAAGAGCAGTTATGTTTGTGAGGCACATATACATTGTATGTATATATGTATGATTTTAAGGCATTGTTCTCTTTTCTGCTGCGTGAAGATCTGCCAGTAATTTCATGTAGATGTAATCCATCTTTAATAAGAGATGAGGATAAAAAAATTCTTCATGCGTAACAAAAATTGTTACTGATCTGCAAAAGGATGAGTCAGTTTAAAACACTTTTTGTTATGGTAATTTTTGTCTCTTTCACGATATGCTAAGAAAGTAAAGAGACAGAATCAGTCTACAGAAAGTAAAACTCACTTTAGCTAAAGTTAACTGAATTAATTTAATATTGGCCAGGGATAAATTCACTGGCCACTTTAAAAATATTTTCTAGGTAAAAGATTGATACATTTTATACATTATTGTTTGTTATGAAACATTTATATTACTTACGTGTTTCATTTGAAGATACCAAAGATAGTTTAATAGCAATATCAAATTTGTCATGAGGTTCATGTGTTTAGCTAATAGCCTAAAAGCCTGTTACACATAACAATGTCCCAGCGATCCGACCAACGATCGGGTCGCTGGGACATTGTTATCTGATCGCTGGTGAGCTGTCACACAGGCAGACTCACCAGCGATCAGCGACCAGCGAGAACGCTGGTAACCACGGTAAACATTGGGTAACTAAGCGCAGCGCTGCATACCAGCATCTCAGAGTGTACTGTGCGTCACGGGGAGGTTGTTGATCGTTGGTCTCCCGCTGTCTCATATGCCGATGCTGGCCACCCAGCGGGAGACCAATGATCAAAAAGTGGTCCTGGCCATTTACCAACGATGCTGGTTGTTGGTACATGTCACATGCAGCGACATCGCTAAGAGGTCGCTGTAACGTCACAGACCGGTGATGTTGCAACGATATCGTTAGCAATATCGTTGCATTTAACGAGGTCTTAAGGATTTGTGCACACGATTCGGGGCACTGTGACGCACCCCAGGGCTCGAGTACTCGACTCTTGGCTGTTTTCGGGTCTTGGGTGCCACGGGTGGCTTGCCGAGGCCGTGGCCCTGGTGGTCAGCTAAATTTAAGGGGAGCTATTTACAGGGATTATGTAAAAAGTTTGCTGTCTTCGTGACACCACCTGCTGAGTCTGGTGATGCCCACCAGCGCCGCCACAGTCCTCCGGTGGTCGATAGCATTGCGGCTTAGATGGATTAGTCCCCGCAGGCGGGACTGAACCACCGGGGCATTGTTGCTGTAAAATAAACAGTTTATATTGAAAGGATGCAGCGGAGTCAGGACTTCACTTCACCGGGTAGCTTTACTGACAAACTTCGCCAAAGTTATACAGTTCAGCAGTGCAATAATGTTATGCTGGCAAATGCTCTGGATGCTGCAATTGGGATTTCTGGCTGTAGATGGATCCCTCCTTATGTTCTTTTCTTTCTCTTTCTGTCCTTTTCCACCCAGTGGCAATTAAGTCTGTCTCCTAAAATTGATCTGACCTCCTGCTGCTTGTCTAGTCTCCTCTACCTTCTACCCGCCGGGTGAACATTTTCCTTGTCCTTCGCAGGATCCAACTGCAGGACTGATTCCCCTCTTGTGGGCTCTTTGGGAGTCGGGCCGTATCTGTAATATCCCCGTTTAACGGTTTATTCTGTGAGCCGTAGAGGAACTCACAGTTGCGGGCTCCCGGTTTCCTTCCTATGGGGCAAACTCTTAGTTACTCAATTCCCCATTAGAGTGAACTCTGCCTCTGAGTCTTCTTCTGTCCTTCTTTCTCTCTGGGATCTTTCCTTTTTGGGCCCCTCGGGCCGAGGAGACCCTCCACGCTCCAACTCTTAATCCATCTCGCTCCTTCCACTAACTACACTAGCTATGCTAGTTCCCCCTAGAGCTCGCTATATTGTTCCCGGGGTCCCTCCCACCCACTATTCTAGTGAGTGAGTGCTGCTCTAGGGTTCCACCTAGCGACCATAGTCCCAATTGCAGTGGGGTGACTACACTGCTTTTCTGGGTGCAGTACCCCTTTTGTGGCACCTACGTAGTGGGGCGCCACAACTGCATGTTGGATGCAGTGTCTCTGGACCTGCGGGAATACGACAGTGAGTGAAGGGTGATCACAGCCTCCCTGTACCCATGATCTGCGTTTGGTGCAGGGTGTCTTTTCCCTGCATTCACCCGCTGGAGATCATTTCCAATTCTGCAGCATTAAATTAACATGGTGCGGAGATGCGAAAGTGCGGCAACCTGCACCCCAGCAGAAAACATGCTGCAGTTGGGAGAAGCATATGAACATTGGATTTCTAGAAATCCCAACCACTGTGCTTATACTGTACAATGCAGCATTCTGGATGGAGCAGCAATACTGTGTCCAAAATGCTGCTGCTCTGGATCGTGAGTATGCACCCTAAAAGGGCATATTAAAGTATTTACATTTTAGCTGCAGAACATCCATGAAATGAAGAAAATGACATAAAATCACAAGTCTCTCATATAGTGAGATTCTGGTGTTTTCAATCGCTGGAATAATAATCAGGCGTGAGACTGCAACCTTTTTATTTTATTTGATCTTCACAAATCATGTTGGTAGAAGTGCATCATGACAGTAAAAAAGAGAGTTCAAAGGAGCTAGAAGAAAAGTTGTTGATGCTTATAGGGCTGTGAAACTTTACAAAACCATCTCAAAGAGTTTGGACTCCATTATTTTTACCTCTCACCTTCCTTTTGCATGTTTGACATGCAAATATCACTTTAAAAGCGAGGTGTATAAACCATGTTCCAAATTATTGTGCAAATTGGATTTAAGTGTCATACTGGAAAAATTTCAAGGGTAAAACGACTTCTCTCCAAAAAGAACATTGAAGTATTTTTCACCTTGAAAAATATGATATGGAATAAAGTTTGTGCAAAGCTATAGAGGATTGTATATGTGTACATAGTACATTGAAAAAAAAGACAAATATATCAAGTTCAACAATTGGATGGAAAAGATGACAAGAATGAGGTATATGTATATTCAAAATTCAGTACGCCCTAAAGAGCAAATTTTCTCATTTCAGAGTATTTTCATTCTTCTGAAAAAATATCTAAGTGTATTTAGAAACCATCCACTTTTCCCACACTGTATTTTCCTAATGAATGAGTTTGTTCATCTACATTGGATATCTTGTTGACCAGCAGTGCAACAGGTTTATCCATATATCTCTACTATTGAATAAACAATATTCAATTTTCCAAAATATTAAAGTTTTTAAAAAGCTGGAACAGGTTATACTGTGATTTTATATTGAAGAAGCAATGGCTTGTCAAAACTTCCTGTACAAAAAAATAGCCCAATTTTGTGAACTGCTCCCTGTTTGTCTACCTGAAAAAAAAAATATTACATGCAGCAGTATAATATACCAATAAAGAAAGTGGGCAGCCGCCAAGAGACAGAAGGCTGGCACAACTTTGCAGCGGCAGTGCAAAACTTGTCCAATATGAAAATACATTATGGCTAGAATGTAAATGTCTTGCGGTGTAGTGTAGGGCAAGTAATATTAGCAGCAGTATGATATATATGTATACAAAATGTAATATGCACCTCTCCCCTGTGCACATCTCGGCTCGGCATTCAGAAATCAAAGGATGGACAGTGGATGCAGTAAATGTTATCTGATCATAATGAGCGGGGGCATGTAACCATGGGCAGCAGCTGCAGCATGATCCAGTCCGCTCCAGCTCAAGGACACCACTCCACAGTGGCCTCCCGCTCCCCTACCATACAAAACAGATTCAGATTCAAGTGTTTTATACACACGCCCCACTTTCCCCAAAAATGTTATAATCCGAAAAATATGGTATATAAATCTGGTATTGCTGTGACCAAACTGACCTGACAAATAAAGCTGTCCAATCACATGTAGGTGAACAGCGTAAAAGTCAAGGTGAAGTGTAAAATTGGTAATAAAGTCAATTACTTAATTGCTATTGAGTTGTTTATTCTGCCTCCCCAAAAAAATTGCAAAAAAGCTTGGCTCACATTTATCCTGCACTCTATGCTGAGTGCATACTTTCAGCAATTATGGGTAAATCTATGAAAACCTGATTCAGACAAAATAAATTTCACTGTAATGAGGCAGATAGTCACTTTGAACCTCCCATCTGACCTGTGGTCTGGCTGTGTCTATCTTTTTATATTTCTTTGTATGCGTGCACAAAAGTGCGGACAACCTCAGTCTTGTGCATCTTTAAATAGTATACCATTGAACAGAGGCCAAACAGAACCCAGTGTAACCCGGTTGCTTCGTTAGGCTAGGGTCACATTAGAGGCATGGATGCACCAAAAGCTAGTGTTTTTTCAATGTTCAAATGTTGAAAAACACTAGTGTTAACGCATCCATAGGCTCCAATGCAAAAAATGCAGTGTCAAAGTGCAATGCTTTTGACGCTATGCATTTTTGCAAAAGCACCCAAAAATGCGGTAAGCAGCGTTTTTGGGGGCGTTTGCAAAAACGCATGCGTTTTTTTAACAAGGGAACCTATGGGAAACACACGTCTTAACGCTAGTGCTAAAATTGCAAAAAATGGCATGAAAATGGCAAGGGCAAAAAACTGTTGACTTAAAGTGATCCTAAACCCAGAAACTGACCCCCCCTTATCTTTAGACCTGTCCCTGCACCCCTCTTATCATTTCTAGCCATCCCTTTTGCATAAAAAATCACTTTTGTAAAGTAAGAGAAAAGTATATAAAAGTTTGACCTGTGTGAGTTCTCCGTTTCTGTTTGAAGCCGAGATAGGAGGCGCCTGTCTGCTGGTGCCTGGTAATTATTTACGCCCTTGTCTGCTTGCTGCCTTTGTGAGTGTGTGGCCGCGACATGAAAGGGGGCAGGGCTCCGGCATCACGCGATTTAGCCCCGCCCCCTTTCATGACACGGCCACACAGCATTTTCTTTTTACAAAAAAAGCTTGGTTTTCCGAGCACTAACTAAATCTGCAATGTTCGTGCTGAATTTAAAACACGTTACAGGAAGGTTCGTTTATCAATAGTCCCCACCAAGGTCCATTTTCTTTTAACGGAAATATAGGGAGTATCCACGTTACTGGTAACACAAAGGTTCTGGAAATGCACTTTGGCTCCTCGCCCCTTAAAAATAAAACCTGCAAAACCTGCACTCCCAACTCCAATTGCTCCCCTCCCTTCTGAGCACCACAATGTCTAATTTACAGTTAATCTCTACATGTTTGGCATTGTTGTAGTGAGGAGAACCCGCTTAATTTACAGTTTGTGTGTCGCTAGAATCACAGGATGGAAACAATGTACAAGCACTTCAACACACTCAGCACTACAAGAGCTTATTTGCAATTGTTTAACTATGCAACATTTACTATGATTGTCTCCACTGGCGTTTTCAAGAGATAAAAGTGTAAGCACACCCATGTACTCATAGAAATATATGGTCACTTAAAGGGGTATTTGCTGTTCTGGTACCTTGGGACTCAGCAAATGGAGTGCACAAACTATTGCTTCAAAAATCAAATGGCACCCCTTCCCTCCCGAGCCCTGGCTTCAGGCTAAACAGTATTGTACAGTCACTTGTGAGGTATTGCTATGTTCAGTAGAAACTGTGTAACATATTTTGGGGCCCTTTTTGTTTTTACCAACTCTCCTTGTCAAAATTGGAAATTTAGGCTTCAAGCAACATTTTAGTGATAAAAAAAGTAATTACATTTCTTCACTGCTCATTAGTATAACATATGAAACTCCTATGTTATGAATATGCTCAGTGCACCCCCTAGGTAAATTGATTGAGGGATACAGTTTGTACAATGGGGTAAGGGTAACTTGTGCAGGATTTCTGCTGCACTAACACCTCAGAGGCTCTGCCATTTAAACATGGTATCACCAAACCATTCCCCATGAATCTTAAACCCAATATTGTGCTTCGTCCCTTCAAAGCTTTGATTTGTACCTCAAAAATAATTTTCAAACACATGTGAGGTATTGCTATACTTAAGAGAAATTGCACAATTAATATTTATGGCCCATTTTCTCCTGTTACTCTTGTAAAAAAATAAAATAAAAAAATATTACGACTAAATCCACATTTTGGATGAAAAACATTTACAGATCTGCCTCCCCAAGATGATGTAGTCTTTTTAGTGAATAAATAAAAAAGAAAATTGTAATGCCATAAACCAGATCTCTTTTTCTTTTAGATGACACCACCAAATAACATAGACAATACAGAGTCCACAATTCAAAAAGGTGATACTTACGGCTCATCCCCAACCCCACCACTTACAGCCTCCCTCTCTAGTTTGACTTTTGTATAGATTAAAGCCATATTATAAAATTCTCCTAAATTAATAATTTAGAGCTAGCTTTTTTCTGACTAAAATTAGGATTATAACTAAATAAGGTCTGGGGCACTTTAATTAGAGGTGCAGTAGTAAGGATTCCAACCCATTATGTGTATTTATAAAGTAAAGCTGCTTTCACATCAGTGTTTTCTGCCGTTCATGGCAGAGGCGGCAGTTTTACTGCATCTGCTGTGCAACGGCTCACTTGCGGCAAGCCGCATTCATTCCCTATGGGACTTGCGGTCATGTGTGGCAAGTGCTGATTTGCTGGATCTGGCAAATCCGGCACTTGCAGCAGCGCAAAAAAAAACTCTGCTAGCAGTAGTTTCTTGACTCACCGCAAGTACGAAACTGCGCTTGCCGCATATGACCGCAATTCCCATAGGGAATGCATGGGGCTGGCCGCCAGTGTCCCGGTAAGGCTGCAGAAGTGGCAAATGCGGCAAAATTGCTGGATCTGCCGCGAAATTCAAAAAACGCTGATGTGAAAGCTGTCTAACTTGGCACTCATAAACTGTTTGTTTAAGTTTCATTTTCACATCTGAAAATAAACTTAAGCAAACATTTTTTGAGTGCCAAGTAACTTTATAAAAAATTTGGATTAGTAACCATTGTAAAAATTGTAAGATTTCAGGTGTAAAATTATCATTGTGTATCAGCTGCAGTGTAAGAACCTAGCCTTATAATGATCTTTTTCAGAGTTGTTCAAATTTAATTTATGTCTTGATCATTTGACTAAGATCTCATTTACACATCCCTGCTGAAACAAGTATGTGAAAAAATGGTACAAGAACATCAATGTATTGGATCAGTCTTCGATCCGTGTGTCAGTGTTTATCATAAGAATGTCATCAGTGTTTTTAAGGATTCTTCAAGGGTGGATATATAAATATAAGTACATTACAAAGGTTCTTCTATCCTTTCCAATGTTAAACCAGGACAGTACTCATATGGCCCACGGATACCATTCATGTGCTGTGCGTGTTTTTCATGGACCCATAGACTTGTAGTGACTAGGGATGGGCGAACTGTTCATTTCTTGCCAGGTTCATTGTCCGGAATTGTCCTGTTAAAGTAAGCAGTCAATAACAATACTCTCTATGCTTACCAGGTCCGCGTTCTCCCTTTCAGCTGTGCGGCAGTGCTGCTTCACTTCCGGACCTCTCATTATCCTCTGGGAATATTCACGTGACTGGTTCCAACAGCCAATCACATACGACCAGAAGATAAGGGACGGCTCGGTGGTGACACAGCGGCACGGCTTAGCAGGAAGAGAGAACACCTCCCCAGTAAGTATATTACGTGTATTAATTGTTTGCTTTAACAGGGCAACACCCGGTCACAAATCCGGCAAAAAATAAACATTTCACCCATCCCAGCAGTGACCCTATTTTTTTCCATGATACCAAAAAAGTATATGTCTCTGTGAGTTTTGCACGTACACACAGTCTGCAAAATAACATAGACTAATGAACAGCCCCATAGACTGTGATGTATAGAAACATGGATAGAACGTGCACATTCAACATAAATGTCTGACTGAGACTTTAGTTACAGGAATATGATTGGAAAAAAACTGTTGTATGAATTTATAAAGGTTGATAGTCACTTTAAGCATTCAATTATCAAACCACTGATGCTAACTCTTGTTTTCACCATTAATTAACAGAATACATTTAACAAGTTATATTTCATGATGCCATGCATGTCAATGAATCATCAAATTTTTCTAAGCTTTTTTTCTGCTTTTAATTAACTCATTAGGGATACATGATTGTTACATTTCTTTCTGTGTCTAACAACTTTCTTTTATAAATGAGAAGAGATACATGAGTGTATGCCTAATAATATCACAGGTGCATTATAAAAATACAAAAAAGACTGTAAAGTTAATTAAATCTCTGTCTTGAAGAAAACCATGTACATCTGAGAATTACTTTCAGCGTGCCTAAATAAAATAAATTGTCATTTTTACTATTGTTTTGAAATAGGAATCACTGTACATGACTTGTTTGCAAACACAAAATAGAATCAGTTTTTTTTTCCGCATTCATCTAAAAATATTAGACAAAACTGTGCAGACAATTTAGTAAGGCAAACTGCATACGGCTCCTTGCTCTTTTATGTTTAAAGATATATTTATCAGTCAACAAGGAAACAACAAAAGTAAGTTGAGATGAAAGAATTTTAGCATATACATAAATTATAAATATAATGAATGCATAGTATACAAGTTCAGAGAAGAAATAAATAATATAAGAGAAAAACAATAAAGACAAAATAAATAAGTAAAAGAAATAAAATAACCAAATATTTACACCTGACATGACGATTATGAGTATCCAAAAAAAAAAAAACTAAGTAACTCTTAGCAAACTAAGTACAATCAAAATGATAAAAGGAGAAATTCAGGCTAAATTAGGTAGATGAAATGTAAGAGTCGGTATATACATTTGAATCCAACTCGCCCATTTCGTCATGTACTTCAATCTAGCATGCATACCCTCTCTAAGAGCAAACGTGAATTCAAATGAGTTGTGCAATGCTATGCAATCCATAAAGTCCTCGATGGCTGGAACACAATCACTCCTCCACCTAGAGGCGACACAATGTTTAGCTACTAATAGGATATGTAAGGCCAAGAATCTTTTACATTTTGGGAGATCACATATCCCAATCAACAATCACATATCCCAATCACATATCCCAATCAACATATCCCAATCAACAAAAGTTAAGACCATGTCTAAGTCTAAAACTAAATTGATCGGGGACTGGACGTCTAACCAAAAGGAACGTAACTTTGAGCATGACCAAAGAATGTGACGGTAAGATCCCACTAGTCCACATTTTCTCCAACATAAATTAGAAATAGTAGGGTCTATCTTACGCAATTTAAAAGGTGTAAAATACCACTTGGTATATACTTTAAATTGAGCAGGGGACAGAGGAGTAAATATTTTTTAAAATGATGGGCAACTGGTTATGTAAAGTATGATTATCGGTGTCAAGTTGGTGATCCCATACTGTATAGAATCTAGAATTATTAAAAGTCACATCCTTATTAAAAGTTTTATAGATATTATTAGTTTTCCACACAAGTTGGCTTCCAGTGTGACGAAGTAGAAGGTCAATATTGTTAGGTAGTGTAAAGTCTAGACATGGGTTGTTTAAAGTCTGATGCAGTAAAGTCCAAAGTAGGTCTGTCAGATTCAGGTAGGCTGAAACGAGAAGAGACAGCCTCAAAAGAGGCCAACCTCTCGCCATCGAACACGTCAGACACATATTTCATATTCCTACTCTTCCAGTTAGCTAGATTGAGAGATGGGCACAACCAAAAAAAGACATCTATTGGAAGCCAGACAGTAGAAACTGGAGAGATGGTTTTAGAAATCTGATTAAATGTCCTCCAAGCCTTGATAGTAGCCTTAAGTGGGGTCTTTGGGGGAAGCCTCTTTTTTGGATTTTTGGATTAAGGAGGTATAAAACAATATAAAATGCAGGATTATTTTGCTTCCTGATGGACCGTTCTATATTTACCCAGGATGATGAGTATTCTGTACTCCACCATCGTGAACTAATTTGAGTAATGATAGCTAGATAATAGGCCCTAAGATTGGGGATACCTAAACCTCCATGTAATTTATGTTTTTCAAGAGTGGTAGCTGCAATTCTAGGAAATTTCCCTCGCCAAATAAATTGGCTAAGTTGTGTCTGGAGACGTTTAAAATATTTCTGAGGGATGACCACAGGGAGGTAACGGAAGAGGTATAGAATTTTGGGAAGTATCAACATTTTCTAGGCCGCAATAGATCCCATCCAGGAGACCATTAAATTAGACAGATTAGACACATCTTTCGAAAGGGATTTAACAATATCTGATAAATTCTTATCAACCATTTGGACAATGTACACCAAGGGTTTGATAGGGCAGGAGGCTAAAAAGTCATTTTCCAGTTTCGCCATGAAAAAGTTGGCATACTAAGGGGGCCATTTTGCTTCTCATAGCAGTTCAGGTGTGTTGTAAATACAGTTCTTCACCAAAACAGAAAATGTTGTGTGTGAGGATAAATCTGGTGAGCCTTAGTACTGATTCAGAAGGGATCCCATTGACTTAAAGAAACACTCGGCAGGCAGTAAGTCCATCTTCGTATGGGATGTTAGAATATAAGGATTCCACATCCACGGTGGATAGGATGGTACTCTCGGGGAGGGGACCTATTGTAGAGCGCTTATTTAAAAGGTCCGTCGTGTCCTGTATATAGCTGTCTGTCTTCCTTATCAGCAGTTTAAGGACATTTTCCACCCACCCAAAGATTCTTTCAGTGAGTGTTCCCTCCCCTGAGATAAACCTCTTCCTGGGTTACCTGGTTTATGAATCTTGGGAACCATATAGAACACTCCCATCCTTGGTCCCCAGTAGGGATGGGCGAATCTACTCGCTAGGACTCGTTACTCGGCGAGTAGTAAGGGACTCGCAGGACTCGGTACTCTGCGAGTTTCCCAGTGATTACTCGCACGAGTCCAATGCAAATCAATATCAATCCTAGTTTTGTCAGAAACGCTGACAAAACTAGGATTGCCATTGTTTGCATTAGACTCGGCTACTGTGCCAGTGATAGCAGGGAAACTCGCAAAGTAACTGCTGTTAACAGCCGAGTCCAGCTGTCTTCTCTGTGCAGCTCCAGGGTCCTAGAGCCCGCCTGCTGCCTGATGTAGCAGTGCTGAGATTGTTCTCAGTCTGCTCATTCCCTGTGCATAGACATCTATATTTATGCACAGGGGATGTAGCAGAGAGGACATCGTGTTTTGGACTGCGTCGGACGGAAGAGGCTTTTTTTAATTAAAGATGGAGTCCCTAATGGCTTTTTTTTTTATTTCAAATAAAAATTTTTCTCTGTGTTGTGTTTTTTTAACCCTTTATTGGAGATTCTTAGTGGCTGGGTCAAACGTGGCCTGACATTAAGAATCTCGGGCTTAATACCAGCTTGTATAACAAAGCTGGTATTAACCCCTTTATTACCCAGCGTGCCACCGCCACCAGGGCCGCTGGAAGAGCGGGGTTCAGCGCCAGAGGATGGCGCTTCAATGAACGCGCCATCTTCTGGGGCGGCTGCGGGCTGCAATTTGCAGCGGGGGGTGCCCAGAAAGCTTGGGCATCCCTGCGCTGCGGATTCCAGCCCCCAGCTGCTTAGCTGTACCTGGCTAGACATAGAAATTGCGCAGAGCCCCACGCATTTTTTTTTTTATTATTTAATGAATTTCAGAGTCAGAGGCTCAGAGTCAGAGTCTCGGAGTCGGAGTCTCCTCAGAGTCGGAGTCTCAGAGTCGGAGTCTCAGAGTCGGAGTCGCCTCAGAGTCGGAGTCGCCTCAGAGTCAGAGTCGCCTCGGAGTCGGAGTCGTCTCGGAGTCGAGTCGGAGTTGGAGTCGTCTCGGAGTCGGAGTCGTCTCAGAGTCGAGTCGGAGTCGGAGTCGTCGTCGTCTCGGAGTCGGAGTCGTCTCGGAGTCGGAGTCGTCTCGGAGTCGGAGTCGTCTCGGAGTCGGAGTCGTCTCGGAGTCGGAGTCAAAAAAATGCGTGGGGCTCCGCGCAATTTCTATGTCTAGCCAGGTACAGCTAAGCAGCTGGGGGCTGGAATCCGCAGCGCAGGGATGCCCAAGCTTTCTGGGCACCCCCCGCTGCAAATTGCAGCCCGCAGCCGCCCCAGAAGATGGCGCGTTCATTGAAGCGCCATCCTCTGGCGCTGAACCCCGCTCTTCCAGCGGCCCTGGTGGCGGTGGCACGCTGGGTAATAGAGGTTAGGGCCAGCTTTGTATTATCAGCTGGCCCTAAGCCCGAAATTTATGGCGGTCACGCCAATATTAGACATGACCGCCATGAATTTCTATTAAATTGTTTTAAAAAAAACACAACACAGAGAAATTTTTTTATTAGAAATAAAAAAAAAAGCCATTAGGGACTCCATCTTTAATTAAAAAAATCCTCTTCCGTCCGACGCAGTCCAAAACGCGATGTCCTCTCTGCTACATCCCCTGTGCATAGATATAGATGTATATGCACAGGGAATGAGCAGACTGAGAACAATCTCAGCTCTGCTACATCATCTCTCTGCACAGACATTCATGTCTGTACACAGGGAATGAGCAGACTGAGAACAATCTCAGCACTGCTACATCAGGCAGCAGGCGGGCTCTAGGACCCTGGAGCTGCACAGAGCAGACAGGACTCTTCTCTTATCTGTGCGAGTTTCCCAGCGATTACAGTTACAAAGTAAACGAGTCCAATGCAAATAAATGACAAAACTAGGATTGCTTCAGGCTGAAGCTTCCGAGACACATCTGTGATTTGTAAATCTCACACTACTCGTTATTACTCGCTTCCCCATTCATTAACATTGGACTCGCTAGACTCGCAACGAGTAGCGAGTCCTGGGCTCGGACTCGCTAGAGTCAAGCGATTCCGAGTAATTTAGGATTCGCCCATCACTAATCCCCAGGTATTAAGTCCATAAGGTTTTTTGAATTCTTACCCAAACATTTGATGAGTCTTCTCAGCTCACTCATATATTTTGGAGTCCCTTGTATCCAGGAGAACAATGGCCAGACCTTTGTCTGCAGGCTTAATAGTGATTTCCCTCTTGTTCTTCTGGCTGTAAATTGCATTTCTCTCCTGCACACTGATATTTGATATTTCTGTTGTTTTTTTTAATCTAATATTGTGGATTTGCCAAATGTCTGAATGATTCAATATATTGGTCCAAAATGATGTTGCTGCCAGGATAAGGTGTCCAGTCAATGGTTTTCTTTTTACTTAGTTACACTTTTGTTTCGCTACTTAGAGTGTCACGCATGGCATGGGTTGCCTTATGTACATAGGTGCTGCTGTTGCTGTGGTTAAACGGAGCCTTTTTTCCACATTCAGTGTGTGGCTCTGCAGGTGGAGGTTGCTGAATGTTTGTTTGGTAGATGTGACTCATGATCAGGTGAGCTGAGGGGCGTGTCTGAGCTCTCTGCTCTCCACCCCTCAGCCATAAATGGGTCAGCTTCCATCTACCTGATGTCGCTGTTTCAGCTCACTCCTGTTCTGTAACCTGTAGAGTGTAGACATTGATCCAAAGCTGCTGCTTTCCTCTCCATAGCTGGTTGCTGGCTTCCGTAGACAGTGGGTGGAGGTAGGGGCTTTGTGCCTAGGGCTTCTCAGAAGCTCCAGGGATTTAGGGTGGCAGCTCGAACCTCCTCACCTTTAGAGTTACCTCCAAGAACAGGGCGAGCCAGATACCCCAGTATCAGGGTCAGAGTAAGCACTCCTGACTCCCTACATCCATCTCAAACCTGCTTCTTGTTACCCTGTCCTTCCAAGCGTGAAATAGAGGCCTCAAGTTTTCTTTATCATCAAAGTACTCCCTCAGTCTCAACCTGGAAGTATTCTTCCATGTCACTACTCAGTTCAATTTTGTTCTAGATTAGTGGGTTTGTGAGATGACAAATTAGTAACACAGCTGACAGTACCTGTGTCCTTCCAGCAGTTTTGCACCATGCTGTTGTGGTTATGAGGAACTTGGCTGGTGTTTGAGTATATTTCTACTTTCATTTGAAATCTGTTCAGCTTCTTCTTCTTCTTGTATATAAGGTATGATTGCAGTGAAATATAAAAATGCTGCATCCTCTGCTGTACGTTATCTGTAAGTGTGCTCCTTAAAGTTTGTATTTCCATCTGGACCTTCTTCTTGTTGCTGTAGAAAACATGAATAAGGTGAGTCCGTAGTCTCTCTGAAGTTCTGTAGTAGAGGTGTTGTGAATAATGTGTATTGTAGGTATTTGGGTATTAAATGTTTTTTCTTGCATCTGGTTAGCCTCCCAATCTAAGAAACATCATGGTCCAAAGTTTGATGCCCTCAGATACACCACCAGGATTTTATCCATGCAAAGTGAGGAGCTGCAAGACCTGTGCTCAGATAGAGACCAATGACAGGATTCTGTTCCCCAACTCACAACAGGATTATAAGATTGCTGGGACATTCACATGCTCCTCTTCCAATGTTGTGTATTTAATTATGTGCACTATATGTCCTGTGGGGACGTTTAGGTTGGTGAGACTGGACAACAGCTAAGAGTAAGGATGAAGTCTCATCGTCACACAATTACACAATTACGCACAAAAAATTAATTTTACAGTAGCCAAACATTTTTCTAGTCAAGGACATAACATTGAAAATATGAAAGTTTTAATTTTGAGACTTAATTTCAAATCACAAAAACATTGAAGGGTCTGTGAATCCAAATTCATTAGAACATTCGATTGTATCCAGGATGGGTTAAACCTAAGTGATGGATTTATGGCTCATTATAACATCTGAAGAATGTTGTTCAAAGACACAGAAGTCTTAAAACACCAGGTTTTCATATAAATAAGGCTGGGTTCACATTTGCGGACCCCTCCGCAGCGTTCTGCGGAGGGGATCCGCAATGTGACTGCAGCGGCCGCCAGTTCCTATCTTTATAATGGGAGCGCACGGTGCTGTGCTTGACAGCGCATGACCGTGCGCACCCATTCACTCCCATAGGTGATCACACACTCTCATCCGCACCAGGAATGCAACATGTCGCGTCCCTGGTGCGGACGAGACTGTGTGATTTGTGCGCAGGCATCCGCCTGCACACAGATCACATATGGGAGTCAATGGGTGCGCACGGTCATGCGCAGTCAAGCGCAGCACCATGCACTCCCATTATAAAGATAGAACGCTGCGGAGGGGAACGCTAATGTGAAGCCAGCCTCAGTGACATAAAAACTTGACATCACTAAGCCTGGCTGATTAAGGATCCTTTCCAAGCTCTGTTTTGTTTATTAGTAAAATGTTCATTCATTCTAGTTGTGCATGTATATATTTTGAGTTTCTTTGAATATTTTGTCATACCATGTCTGATGAAGGGAAATTAGCTCACCATGTAACATCCATTACTTTATTTTTGTTAGACATTAAAAGGTACCACAATTACAAGATTGTTATCTTGTTTCACTCACTGAGAGCAATCAACATTTACTTATATAAAAATGAATCAACCTTACCTAAACTTAAGTTGAACTTGTTACATGTTATTTTTCATATAAGTTGCGGCTACCACAATTAAGGCCTTGTATACAGCATTCTGGAAAACAAAAAGTTCCCAGACCGATCTGTATGATATTATACTCACCTGGGGGCGATCTGGTCTGGTGGGTGCTGCTGGTTCATCCCTTTCTTTCTTCTGGTAATTGCCATTCTCATTCTCTGCTGCTTCTAATGGGTGATGCATCCTATGTTGCCCACACCGTGTTCTCCATTACAATACTTCACACGTGTACTTTTCTCTGCCTTGCTGAGGGTAAAGCAAGGTATTGTAATATGCAGGCTTGGGGAAGGGTCGCAGAATGGCATGCGCATTCTTTGACCTTTCCCCACAGCTGCACATTAAAGTATTTTGCTCTACCATCAGAAGAGAAAAGTGCGCGTGCATAGGAGCATAATGGATTAGACTGTGAGTGGGTGATGTAGGACGTATAGCCCACTAGAAGCAGAGAAGGAAGACGGCAATCACAAGAAGAATGGAGGCGCCAATTCAAAAATACTCATCGAATCGGACCGCCCACCAGGTAAGTATAATAAAAGCAGGGTTTTTTTTATATTATGCATTAGGGACTTCTCTACAGCATTTCAGAATGCTGTATACAGGATGTGGTGGCCACATCTTATATGTGAAAAAACTGGTAACAGGTTAAGCTTAAAGAGTTATTCCAATTTTTAAACGTTATCACCTCTCCATACAGCTGGGAATCGTATTGATCCCTATAATGTGGCTCAGCAGACCCCCATTTACCTGAAGTTGTGCCCAGGCATGCTCACCACGTCTGCATTCAATCATTATGGGACTGCTGGAATAAGCCAATCTCTGTACTGTTATCTCTGGATGTCCCACAGTCAATATGGATAGATGATAACTTCTAAGGATAGGAATAAAATTATAATGCCACATTTCAAGGGCCAATATCACAAGTCAATTATATTAGGTGTAGGAAGACAGCTGGGAATGTCCAGCATGAGAGATATGCATCACTGGGGTGGTAATTCAGCAACAATATGTTTCTATGAGCTTTTTTAATGGGCACTGACTTTTGTGTACAGGTTTTAGGAGCGACCAGAAGAGCTGGATAGGATTGTAGGATTGACCACTTCCATATCTCCACTTTGAAAAACCATCTTAATACTGCCTGTATTCCTCAATGGTGGCTGTGAGTGGCGGGCATAGAAGAATCCAGCATTAACTACTCTGCCAGAGTGATGGTCTTAGATCTTCTGAATGAACTGTTTTGTTTCATTTTAAATTTACGCTGGAAAAACCTTATTTTTTGTTTAAAGTCCTTCAGTCCTTATAAAGTTAATAATCTTGACTATTTGGACTAGAGAAATTTCCTGTGTGTACGCCTGAAGCTACCAAAGTCCATAAATCCTTACATAGTATACATAATGTTATGACATCATAGAAAATACATAAATATCATAAATTGTATAACAGAAAAATAAAGTGATATGTGAACTATATATTGTATAAAGCAACCACACTCGTGTCGTTATGTCATCAGGAAATTTACTGTCGGCAGGGGTTGTAACTATAGCGGATGCAAAAGTTACAGTTGTACCAGGGGCCTAAAACTTAAAGGAAAACTGTCAGGCTAAAAATCCATATGTTATTGTTATTATTTTCTAATTCCTTTCTCTAAGCCTCCCTATTCATGTATTTCTATTATTTATACTCCCCTCCTATTTTCTGTAAACTTCAAATTAAAAAATGAATGCCCTGTCACTCACAGTGATTTCTTTGCTGCCCACTCAATGATTGAATATTCATGCTTCATGACACTGTCCTGCCTCCTCTCTGATCTGTCTGTTGTGTGACTCATTCACAGCAGACAGAGAAGGGAGGGGAGATGTGGGGGGAGTTTAGCTGCAGCTTTTCATGTAATTGTGAGTATGAGACATATTTGTAGTGTGTGAAGTCTGAGATATTTCTATGTGATTATAAAAATATTTGATCATTTCTGAGCAGTTACAAACACTGCATGTTTGCAGGAAAACCAAAGTTTGGGACAAAGCATTTTTTAAGTAAAATCAGGGTTAGGCTGGCTTCACACCACAGCGCAGACTGGTCCGGGGCTGTCAGGCATGAACCTGACAGCCCTGGACCGGATCAGCACACAGAACCTGAGAGCCAAATGTGCCCTCTGGTCCTGTGTGCAGTCGGATGGCTGTAATTGCAGCTGCAGCTGCTGATTTTTCAAGCATGGTGCTAGCCGAGGTCCTGAAATAACAGCGGCGTGCAGCCGCTGGTATCCGAATCCCAGATTCGCCCGGACCGGAGCAATCCGGCCCCATTGGCTCCCATGTTAGGGAGAACCGGATTGCCCCGGATCTGGGAGAATCCGGGACAATCCGGCCAAATCCGGCTTTTTGGAGTGATTTTTCTCCCCAGACACAAAAACGTTGCAAGCAACATTTTTGTGTCCAGTGAGAATAATCCGAATTCTCCCGGATTCATCCGTAGAGATGGAAACTGGATGGCAGAGAGCTGCCATCCGGCTCCATCCGGCCCCATAGGCTACTATGGGCCTAAAAACCGGTCCCGGGCTGTCTGGTTTACACCTGACAGCCTTGGACCGGACCTTGCCGTGGTGTGAAGCCAGCCTTATCAGTCTGTGAATCAAACCAGTTTTAACTGCTTTGAACAGGTGTGAGTGTACAACCTTGAGTAACAAAATGTGGTTTGACTGGTTTTAGTCAGAAAATAACAGCTAGCTGCCCCCTCAGCTTCAGTGGAGAGCTTGTTTCTGTGAGGAGTGATTTAATGTACTTTTCTCCCACTGTGTTTCGAACCTGTAAAAAAGGATGTTACTCCACGGAAGAGGTCTAGAATTATTACTCTTAATGAACATACACATCTGACTGTAAGAGAAATCGCTTCCACCGTTGGTATTGGAAAATCAACTGTTTCTAGAATAATTTGCACACACAATGAAACTGGATCATTTTCTCCAAAACAAAAAGGGAAATGTGGAATAAAAAGGAAAATGACACCAAGAACTGATTAAAACACTTATCAGCAATAGTAAAACTAATACAAGTAAAACAAGTAAAGACTTGCTTTGTCCCAATTAATTTGCACAGCACTGCATAGAAACCTTACAGGCTGCAGCACAAAACATCACCCCCCTCCCACCACAGCGCTCAGAGGGGAGGGAGTGAACACAAGCCTGGATGGGTGTGGATATTTAAATAATACTTATACAGCAACTGGACTATTCAGTTGAAAATACAATGGAGAGGACTAATGCACCAGCTCCTTGCAGGGTATGAAGATGCTGACAACATGGAAACTAGAAAGCACACAATAATGGCTTTACATGTTTTTAAAAGGCCTGCAGAGGCTCTATTCAAGGGTAGTATCATATTGAAAAATGACCTGACAGTGTCCCTTTAAGAGGCTCAAAAGCTCTCGTTGGCCCATATACTGTAATTTGAGTAAACTATTAAATACCCATGAAAATTGATGACCCTGTCAGAGGATGTGCCCAAAAACTTCAAGTTATGCCATTGAATATTGCATATATCATACTGCTTCAGAGATAAAGATAAACTACATGCAACTTGTCAATACTATACCTCAATAACATGATATGGCAGTAAGTACATATTGTTTTATTTGTACATAGGGATGGGCGAACTGCTTGTTTTTCCCCTGGTATGTGTTTGGGGTTGCTCTTTTAAAGCAAAAAGTTAATACAACTGATATACTTACCGGATCCGCGTCCTCTCTTCCTGGTGTGACACGCGCTGCCGCCCCTTATCTTTTGGGCCTATGTGATTGTCTATTGGAGCCATTCACATGACGATTCACCAGAAGCCTGGAAGTGACGTAGCGCCACCGTACAGCCGTAATGAATAATGTAGACCCGGTAAGTATAATGAGGATTCTTTGCTTGCTTTATCAGAGCAACCCTGGTTATGAACCCAAGCAGTTCGCCCATCCCTATTTGTAAACTAAACAGATACTTTGAGAAAAACAAGCAAAAACAATGCAAAATAAAGAGACTTGAGAAAAAGCCCGTAGAATTTAATTGGTGCCAAATCCTGGACAGAACAAGTTTTTCAGACATGATTACATTTCCTATAATTACATAATTCTTTTTCGTTGTCGTGCATTTAAAGAATGGTTCATTTTATGACAACAGTTTTGAAAATGCATAAATTATACTTTTTTGTGTGTTTTAATTGTATACCAAGTGATAAACGCTAATTTTTAAAGTCAGTAGAGTGTGAATAATTCTGTAACAGTAACATACTGTAGTTAAGTTATAATATGCAATCTGCAATTATAATTCTCAAAGCTAATTTCTCCCGTAATAGCTCTGCTCATAAATTAGTGATTTTTGCTCTATCCTAAATTATAGTCATTCAGTAATTAATCACTTTACATGTGTGCCTCTTG
The DNA here is from genome assembly GCA_033576535.1 of Allobates femoralis. NCBI lineage: Eukaryota > Metazoa > Chordata > Amphibia > Anura > Aromobatidae > Allobates > Allobates femoralis. The sequence goes on from JARQOC010000003.1 coordinate 139,623,300, forward strand.
ACAGAGGTTCCAAAATAGTGTTCATTTAGGTAGAAGGATTTTTGGTAAAGATAGTTCTTAAGTTTAATTAGGAGCAGCCATAATTATTTGCAGTTTTTCTAACCGTATTAACATAAGTCTTGAGCTGACTCTCAAATTATTTGTTTCAAATTGTCAAAAGTAAAACTAAGGCAAATGACTTTGGAAACAGGGGACTTTTCAGACATCCGGCAATGGGAGGAGGTTATCAGTATGTTTTAGGTAAATGATTTATGGATGTTCAACATATTCCCTACTTAAGAACTGCAAACAGAGTAATGAAATCATAAAATTCTGTAGACTTCTCATTGAGGAAGAATGATAAAGAAGTTGTGCATAGACTGTAATGAAATAGATAAAAAAGAAAAGAGTTTACACATATACAATACAGGAGTTTTATCAAAACAAGGCAAACATGGATGAGTTGCAACCAATTACATTTAACGTCTTATTTTTCCAGTCCTCAGTACATTCCCATTGTTAAAAGTAGTAGGCAAGTAGCTATTAATAATTGTACTATGTACATTTTAGTAGTTTGATCTATCTATCCACGGGTGCATCTCAATTAATTAGAATATTTATAAAAAGTTCATTTATTTCATTAATTCAATACAAAAAGTGAACACATATATTATCTAGAGTCATTGCAAACATTACAAACAAGCTACAAATCTATTTCAAGTGTTTATTTCTGTTTATGTTGATGATTGGCTTACAGCCAATGAAAACTCAAGGTCATTATCTCAGAAAATTAAAGTAGGGAGGATGAAGGGTCTGAGAGACAAAATATTACCTAAATAGGCATCAGAGGCTTCACCTTGTGTGATTGTGAGGGTCACAACCACTATAAAGCATATCACGGCTACTGCAGAGTAGGAGGATGAAGGGTCTGGGAGATAAAATATTACCTAAATAGGTATCAGAGGCTTCACCTTGTGTGGTTGTGAGAGTCACAACCACTATAAAGCATGTCACGGCTGCTGCAGTCCCCAGCGTGATGCATATAGAGTAGGGAAGATGAAGGGATAGAAACCACACTGCCATATTCCATGAGACATCAAGTGGTGAATATACTATTGATTTATTAGTCATCAAGGTTCAGGGTTCTCTGGCCCCTTCCTCAGGACAAATCAATATCATATTGCCATATTTGAGGGCGTTTCAAGGAGTGTTGACTAATAAATCAATATTGTATTCACCCTTTAATGTCTTGTGGGATACGGCAGCCCAGTTTTTAACCCTTCATCCTCCCTACTTTAATTTTCTGAGAAAATGACCTTTGGGTTTTCATTGGCTGTAAGCCATAATCATCAATATTAACAGAAATAAACACTTGAAATAGATCACTCTGTTTGTAAGGACTTTATACATGCATTTTACTTTATGCATTGTATTACTGAAATAAATTAACTTTTTGATGATATTGTAGTTCATTGAGATGCACCTGTATTTATCTATTTAACTATCCTTTTATTTTGTAGCTAGTTTGACATAAAGTTAATATGGCACATTTTTTACCGATGTTATGGTCAGACCACATTTTTTTATGACTCAAATCAACAGCATCATAGATCTTTAATGATACCATTCATTCTGGTCATTAAACCTGTGGAGCGGCTGTCATGTGTTTACGTGAAATTGTCCTACAAAAGATTTAAATGCTTATATGAACAGCTTGGTGTTCTAACACTAGTAAGCAGCAGTCCTATTGAGCCTTTCTTTAAATCCTACCTTTAACATCAGAATAGATCTAGAGTTCCATCCCTGCTGAGCCAGCGGAAAGGTGAGAATTTGTTGCTTGTAATGTTGTGTGTTTTGCTTGGGATGTCTTATATGCCTTTGATTGTTGGGGATCCTAAAGCCTTACCATTGTGTGGTTCCTTAACCCTGTATTGTCTGAGTAGTGTTCCGCTCACGGTTAAGGATTTTGGGTGTTCAGATTCCCATGTCTCCACAATTTGTGGCAGAGGTGGGATACTACTCAGCCTGGTTTATCCATGGACCTGCAGGGGACCGGTGTTCATGGACATGATCCAGGGACTCAACAACCAGGGAGGCATACAAAGCATACCAAGCAGGCCATAGGTGAGGTATACAGATTTCGGATGCCCCCATGTTCATCCCCATCAGCTTAGCCATGGGACATTGACCTGAGTGGAAATATGGCCTCAGCGGTAAACGGCTACTACAGGAGCTGTGCCAGTTTTAACAGATTGAATACAGGGACACGGATACTTGGTCAGAATTGATCAAGGAACTGGTCCATTGGGATGCCCATAATGATGTGGAAGATGATGAGGACCCCACTGAGATTGACCCAGAGGATGTAGACTGTATGCCACATCATGGATCCAGTGACAGTCTGGAATTAACCTGGTCACAAGCAGCCTAAGTCAAGGAGTTGTTGGCCACCTTGGGGTCCAAAGCCTCAAGAAAGGAAAGGGTTTAGGATTTGTTTTTGGATTTCCAGCTGACCAACTGCTAGCACCAGCAACTCGAGTAGGATTAATTTACTAACCCAGCAGAAGCCCCACAATGACAAGGGTCTACAAACAATACACGTGACTTCCCTAATCCACAGCGCTGTTATACGTGTGGGCGCCTTGGACATATGGATAAAGATTGTCTCCAAAGCTGGGGCTCCATGCCTGGAGCCCATCTGCTAGTCTAAACGGTTAAGGTCAATGACATGCAGGCCCAGGGACTATGATACACTGATTCTGCAATCACTCTAGTAAGCCCAGATACCTCCTCACCCCATCCCCTCTCTGTTGGGGTCCCTCAAGGTTCTGTCCTGGGACCCCTTCTTTTTTCCACTTATACCCTTGGCCTAGGATAACTCATAAAGTCTCATGGATTCCAGTACCACCTGTATGCTGACGACACCCAGATCTACTTCTCTGGCCCAGACGTCACCTCTCTGCTGTCCAGAATGCCATAGTGTCTATCAGCCATATCCTCCTTCTTCTCCTCTTGCTTCCTTAAACTAAATGTAGACAAAACTGTACTCATCATCTTTCACCCATTTCGCACACCTCCCTTACCTGATCTGTCTATCTATCACAATAAATGATAACACTCTTTGCCCGGGACCTGAAGTCCGCTGCCTCGGAGTAATCCTTGACTCTGCCTTATCCTTCAAACTACACATTCAAGTTCTCGCCAACTCCTGCCGCCTCCAACTCAAAAATATTTCCAGAGTCCTTCCCTTCTTCAACCCTCAATCTACTAAACTATTAGTGCATGCCCTCATCATCTCCCGTCCTGACTACTGCAACCTGCTCCTCTGTGGCCTCCCTGCTAACACTCTTGTACCTCTCCAATCTGTCCTTAACTCTGCTGCCCGACTAAAACACCTCTCTCCTCATTGCTCCTCCACTTCTCCCCTCTGCAAATCCCTTCATTGGCTCCTAATTCCCCAACATATCCAATTCAAACTACTAACATTGAATTACAAAGCCGTACCAGAATTTGTCCCCGCCATATATCTCTGAATTAATCTCCCGCTATCCAACTCATAATCTTCGATTCTCCCAAGACCTCCTACTTTCCTCCACACTTGTACATGCCTCATCTAACCGCCTGCAAGACTTCACCTGAGTGTTCCCCATCCTCTGGAATTCTGCACCTCAAAACGTCCGACTATCCCCTACACTCGAACCTTCAAGTGGAACCTGAAAACCCATCTCTTCAGTACAGCCTACAGCCTGCAAAGAACACAGTGCAACCTCACCACCACTGGACTGAGCGCTCCATCACCACCCGAGCAGACCGAACCTACTTTTTCCCTCCCCATTGCCCTGTAGAATGTAAGCACGCAGACTGTACCAGTCTATCACTATCTGTTTGTTCATTGTATTTTTTAACTTGTTTGTATGTATCCCTTTCTCATGTACAGCACCATGGGATCAATGGTGCTCTGTAAATAATAATAATAATAATATTGTTTCCCAGAAACCATTTACCAGGTTGCCAAGTAACCATCTCCTTGGCTGAAGTTCATCACTCAAAAATCCCTCTGGAATGAGTACAGTTGGACTAGGGGACCAACCAGAGAGAGATTGATGTAGGGCTAAGGGACAGCATCCCCACACCTTTTATTTTGGAGACTGAGCAGAAAGAGGTTGAAGTGGAGCTTATGGACAATGTCCCCACACCTGTTATTTTGGGGACTGACCAGGAAGAGGTTGATGTGGGGCTTGTGGACAGCCTCCCCACACCGATTATTTCGGAGACTAACCTGGAGGAAGTTGAAGTGGGGATCATGGATGGTGTGGCCTCCCCACATCGGTTATTTTGAACAATAACCTGGGAAAAATACTATCCAGCTAGTTTTTTCAGCCATCACACACATCTAAGAAGTCAAGCAGCACCCTGGCATGAATCCTTCTGCCACCCCTTACTGAGGATACCCCACGTTTCCAGCCTCCATAATCCTCCCCTGAGCCAACAACAGTGAGTAAACCTAACCCGACTGTGGCCATTGACTGGTGGGATATTGATAGTAAGAAGTTTATAGAACTCATACTTATGGTCCTCAGATAAGTGGTTGTGTGCAGTATGTCTGCCAACCCTGGGGGAGGAGATCAGGAGGAGGTGTATAGATGTGAGAGTCTGCTGCTGACCTCACACAATTAAGGACAATGACACCAAGAGGTGAAGTATAATCAGAGGCCCATGATGTCTGGCAGCCCTGTCAGCAAACCTCGCCTAAATTCAGCAGTTTTCACGACAAATTAAGAAGGGGGAGGAATGTGAAGATTTGGCACCCCTTCTGGGAATTGCCACAGGACCCACTGGTGCAAGGAGAGTCATACACTTTGGTACACACAGCATCACTACACCTTCCACCCCAGACCTGGAGGGGGAGCTCTACTTGCTGCCTTAAGCAAGTTCCCTTATAAGGATCCAGGCCTGAGGGGAGGAGTCAGTTAGTCTGCATTCGGCAGTGAAGAGAGCAGTTAGTTCCAGTCAGACAGCCTAAGAGAAAGGTACTGGAAGGAGCTGTTGCTGGGATCAAGCCAGGCCCAGGACTAGAGAACACTGACCAGCTGTGCTGCAGCCTAGGGAGAAGGACGGAGGCCAGTGGAGGAAGTAGTAGAAAAGAAGAAAGGAACAGACTAGGTTTCCCTTTAGCCACCCAGACACCGGAGTCCGATTCTGCTAACAATCTAAACTACGGCAGAGAAAGCCCGGACAGACCAGGAGGATTTAATTCCCCTAGGTAACAACTAGAAGACACTCAAACCTGACCAAGTACAGGACCAGGGACCTAAGAGGAGAATAGGGATCCCACAGGAAGGTCCTCAACGTCGGTTATTGAGTAGTACCCTGAGAGGGAGAAGGAATGGCAAGTTCAGTTTCAGGCAGGACTTACCCTAATTACTGTGCACAATAACAGAGGAGGCCTCACAACTTTCCAAGGTGAACTATGTATGCAGCTTGAAATTCATACAGCCAATAAGAACACAGTTTTATTCCAACAATCCTGAAAGATAAAAAAACTGAGATGAGTGCCCAGTCTATATAAAAGTAAAAAGAAAAAATAGTGTTGCCCACTGTGGACCTCTCCTGTCTTTAAAGTGGTCGTATTATAAGTGAACTAACCTTTAAAGGTTGTGCCCGATCCGCACAACCAGATTGTGTGGTAGTTTTGTGGCTCAGGCTGCCAGCCTTGGATCTGTAGTGCTCCTGTATCCTCAATCGCCTCTGCTCCTGGCCTCGTGCTGTCCACACTCTCTCTCCAGGGTTAGGTCAGGAAACACCAGGTTGATCCATTAACCCTATCCCTCCTGCAGCTCTGTCACCGCTTTCCACAATGGAATTAGATTAATAGAATTCAAATAGAATATGCGGTTCTAAGGTAGAGCGCAGGTATGAGACGGGATACTTTAATCTTTATCTCCGTAACTTTATTCATAAAAAACTCCAGACCACAACATGTTTCGACGTACAGACGTCTTCCTCAAGCGCTTGAGGAAGACGTCTGTACGTCGAAACATGTTGTGGTCTGGAGCTTTTTATGAATAAAGTTACGGAGATAAAGATTAAAGTATCCCGTCTCATACCTGCGCTCTACCTTAGAACCGCATATTCTATTTGAATTCTATCAGTCTATATAAAAGGACTTGTTTATTTGACCAGGGGTGGATATGCTAGATGGTTTCAATCTAGGGGCTACAGTTCTTACAGTTGGAAGACCATAACCACAGCCTAGGTATTTTGATTGCAGCTGCCAGGATACCATCGTGTTTCATATTCTGAATAGCCTTGATCTTCCAGCTGCATGTCTGAATGGAGGAGCACTAAGACTGGATATTATTGTGCAAGAGTTCAGCATAGGATTCTAGGATTCAGCTAAATATCAGAGACTATTTAAGGAAGGTACCCAGGTTGGGACAATTCAATCACCTGGCTACAAACTTTGCTGTGCTAGGTCACCTTTGTAAGCTTGTCGTTATTCCTTTGTTGGTGGGTGCCCACCAAAAGCTGGGGGGCTTCTGGACTTGATTAAGTAGCCCTGGAAGCCCTGAAGGCATGAACATTCTAATATCTTGTGAGCCAGCGGAAGGGTTAGAATCTGCTGACTGTTATATTGTGTGTTTTGCTTGGGATGTGTTATATGTCTTTGATTGTTGGGGATCCAATAAAGCCTTACCATTATGTGGTTCTCTAACCCTGTGTTGCCTGAATAGTGTTCCGCCCACAGTTAAGGTGTACTCCATGCAGTCTTTTTAAAGGTGGCCGGGCCAGTGGACGAGAGCACCCACTGCTCCTCGTATCTTTACACAGGGCTTTGATCTATTGAGCCACAACACGTTAACATTTGGTACAGCTCTTTGCTTTTTTTAAAGGTGTCCAGTTAAAGCAAGTTATCCCTACCCCTAAAAATGGTGATAACTTATTGATATGTTAATGTCCCATGGGTGGGACCGTTATTTATCAGCAGATCGGGACAGACATTTTTATTACCGATTGTGAACATTTCTTGCAATTATAAGATGACATGTCAGGTTAGAATCCAAATTGCCCTTCAATTTATTCTTTGTGGGGCTGTGGTAAAACGCCAAAAACAGCACTTGGCAGATCTATGGCATGCGCAATGCCACTTAATTAAAATAGGGATAAAGGTTCTCCGCTCTTCTTACTGTGTGTCTAAGATGTGGGACCCTGCCGATCAATATTTATTACCTATGATTAATTGAGGATCACATTTAAATAGATGATAAATTGTTTTTAGTAAGAACCTTTTAAGCAATAATAATCTGATTCCAGGCTTCCTTGGCTAAGTTCAGACAGATTTTTTATTTGTATGATGTTCATATTTCATGATTGTACTTTATTGAATTTTTACATCCACAGTTAAAGCTTTTTTAAAAAGTTTAATTCAGTTTAACACCTTATATTTGCAGTTGATTGTTATGCACACATGGTAGCTCTCACAAGAAATTAGTGCCTATTTGAACAAGGGTTCCTCATACCTATCTAAGTACTGGTGAAGGGTGCCTAGCACTGTAACCTTGCATAAGGAAAGTCATGCAGATATATAAGTCCTAAGTGAGCAAACATTAAACACTAAGGAAATCCGCCACACAAAGACAAAAAGATGGATACATGAGTTTCTCTCCAGCAACACTGTTGCATTTCCAATAGTGCTGCATACCGTAATTATCCCTATACTACCATTGCTGTGTGAGTTTGATAATAGGTCATATGGCTGACTGAAACATCACTATTAGGCTAGGGTCACATTAGTGCTAAAAGCTAACATTCTTCACAAGTGCAAATTGTGAAAATAGCTAGCTTTAACGCCTCCATAGGATCCCATGTAAAGAAAAAGCATTGCAAAAGTGAAATGTGTTTAATGCTATGCGTTTTTGCAAAAGCCACAAAAAACGCTGCTGGCAACATTTTTTGGTGCTTTTGCAAAAACGCATTCATTTTTTAACATGGGATCCTATGCGAAATGCATCCGTTAATGCATGGTACATATATTTACCATGCGTTAACGCTAGTGTTAATTTTGACTCAAAATAGCAACAGAAAAAAAACACCTAGCATTAAAGCAGGTTTCCCAAAAATGTCCCTCCAAGTGTGACCCTAGCCTTGTTTCACACACTATTTGTTGGAATTAATTTAACTAAATTTAAGCGCCAATCACCTTCAAACATAATTTCGGCTTTGAGTGCCAGATTTATTTTCTACTAAATCAAATCATGGACTGGGATCAAATCATGTTCCGAGTGCTGTATCTTCCTTGTTCTACAAGCATTTAACATGGATATAAAGTGAAAAAAGTAAAGTTTCAATGCAAGGAAGGAGCAGAAAAGAGAAGGATAAACAGACTAGACAGCAAAAATATTAAACCTTGCTTGTCTTTATTTGACTGTCATAAACCCTTGGTAGTATAGCTGGACCTCTAAGCAACAACTATATCTGAATATAGTTAGTGGAGAAGATCAGAAAGGAGAAAGTATAAATAGCTGCACCTGTAATGTGATGGGACATACTAAATGATAAATGTAAACATTTGTTGACTGAAAAGAATGAAACAAAGGTAAAAGATAATTGGCATTTGTACAGTGGCTGAACCTACTGAGAGGGATGCTATTTACAAATGTTCATTGTATCGAATCCTGATGCATGAGGGCATCTATTAAATGGATGCCAAACAGATAGTGTTAATATTGAATGTGTATTTTTATGCCCCCATCTAAAAAAATGGACAGTTCACAGTTTGAAAATATGTCTTAAAAAATAACAATTTTCATACTCTCTTTTGGTGCAAACACATGCAGCCTTCTGATAACAAGAACATTTCTTGAGTAGTCATTTTCAGATGAAAGTTTGCTGTACATTTGAGAATATGAAAAGTAAGGTTTCGCTCACACATTGTAGAACATTCCTCAGTTGAATTGGAACCAAAATATAACAAATCTGCAAAGCAGCTCAAATGGGACCATTGGTTCAATACCCACCAAAGACCACTTCCCCAAGGAGTCTGTATGTTCTCCCTGTGTTTGCATGGGTTTCCTCCCACACTACAAAGACATACTGATAGGATGTTTAGATTGTGAGCCCCAGTGGGGACAGTGTGTTGTAAATGTGTGTAAATATTTTGTATTAAATCACTAGTCGGACACTTTCCAAGCATCTAGGACTGCATGATATATTGGAGAATGATGCATGCAGAGCCCAGTAGGGTGGCTTTTTGCAGCTGACAGATTGTTATTTTCTCAACTCCAATTGTTTTCCAATGCTGGCCAAGGTTTCCAATGCTGGCCAAAGGCAACTCACGGGCGGACCTACCGTGGTGCAGCTGGTTCAGCTGCACCAGGGCCCCGACCGGCTAGTGGGCCCCTCAAGCCTGCAGGGGGGCCCCCAGCCTACCCCTGTAACCCAATGTACGAGGAGAGTAGGGTCAGGCAAGGGAAGCAGGAAGCTTCCTGCTTCCCTTGCCTGATACCGCCCCTCCTCTGCCCCGCTGCCGCACTCTGCATTCACCCGGCGCGGCTCAGCAGGTAGGAGAGCCGCAACTCCAATAATGGCCCCCGCACCAATAATGGCCCGCCCCCGCACCTCGCCGACGGCCGCCAGCACCCCCCCCCCGCTCCCCACCATGGCTGCACCAGGGCCCTCTGGGCTCAAGTTCCGCCACTGAGGCAACTGTGTTATGCCTTTGCTTGTAGTCTGTCTGTGGGATCTTCTTGCAGCAGCTCAGTATATAATCCATTGTTTCCCCTGCTTCCTTGCACAGACAACATTTGGAGTCGGTAGTTTATTTTTCAATTCTGGTTTTAATTGCATTGGCTTGCTCTTGGGCTGTTAAAATTAAGCAATTATTATTATTATTATTATTATTATTATTATATGTTTTTTGCAGAATTGATGGGATTTGGGTGAGGATTTCAGCCCACTGCATAATGTAAACTCCTCAGTGAGACTCTTCCCAAGAATGTCATAGATGTGAATATCATCAACAAGCTCTAATTTTCAAATGGCTCTTTATGCTACATGTAGAAAAGACTTTTTAAAATTGATTATTTTTCTTAATTTAATAATAATGAGAATTAAATTTAATCACGTGCCTACATATGTATTTGTGCACATTAATTTCATTGTGATATTTTATGTGCTTTAAAGTTTAGTAAGTTATAGTAATGTGCATTAAGAATTAAATATTTTGTAGGTTTGCTAATGGATAATAATTGAATCAGTGAATAACATTTTCTTGATCAACTTCTTTAGCCAAGTCTAAATAGTGTAAACTACTTAATGCAGTAAACTACTGACTTATGGGGCATACAATATTTTATATGCATATTTGCATGTTCATGACCAGAATATTTATTCTAGCAGTTTAGATATTGCATAATATTAAGGTGTTAGACTTATAATGCACACGTAAAGTTCTTGGAAACTGGCATGGTTTTATGGACTTGCTTATATTGAAATGACTAAAATGATTTTGTTTTTTGCAAGTATTAAAATAACTTTATTAAATTGTCAGTTGCTGCAAACAACATTAGTAATATCCTAGGTGCAATAATTTTAGCAAGTGCACATATGGCACTTAGAAAAGGTGAAATGGGATTTCACACAATTTCACTGTTAAATCATCACAATGAGGATAATAGGTCCCAATCCTGGACATGAATATCATTTTCATATACTTGTTTGCCTTCACTGCAGCTCCTATACGATAGTTCCACACATTAGGTACTTGGTGTAGATTTTATGCACTGATTTTCCACATTACATCAAAAGGATTTTAAAGTACCAATACAGAAAATTAGTTTTAAGTAGAAATGAGCAGACCCATGGATACTCATGTTTGCTGAGTTTGACCAAACTTTAGTTAAAAGTTCAGTTCGCTACCTGGACTTGACTTGGGTTCCCTCTTATTTTTGATAACCAGCCAAAGTAAAGCAGACATCTGGGGGCTGGCATTACCAGGCTTTGAAGGCCTATGGCTATTTTGGTTTTCCTGTTTACAGTCAGTGACCTATGGAGCCTCATTATCAGAACTAGGTTCCAGAGGATTCGATGGGCATTTTAGGACTTTCCACCATTAGATTATGGTAGAACTTTGAGGATTTTTAAAATTAATTAATTGGGGAATGAAGCAGTGTGGAGGAGCCTTGATTCAAATAAACTATTGTATATATTCCTATGCATGTAGTTTTTAAATATATAAATACTGGGTTATTAATGAGGGTGCCTGATAGACACTAGAGATGAGCCACCACCCTGCCGTTCGTGGTCGATTCGATTCGCCGAATCGACGGGGTTGTGACGAAATGGACCCTTTAATATATAATGTAGGAGGATTTCTTATTCACCCAGACATATCATATTGTATATTGTATATTGTATATTGTATATTGGCTTGTATAGGAGAATTTCCTACAGTATTTTCATAGAAGACTGGTGTAAGTTTAGCTTGGTAATGTAATTATCTAACTTGTTTGTCATAGCAGGCCAGAGAACTTAATTATGCTAATCGTCCATTGTCTATTACCCTGTGAATGTGGATTGAGGCCCAGCCACTATTGTGTTAATGTCATGGTTTGCAGACTGATTGTCTCATGCTAACTTTCCATTGTGTCACTTCTAGCATTTGGATTGAGATAGGACTAAAATATGTTAAATGAGGATTGGAGTTCAGCCAATGAAAAGACTATGTTATTGCACCAATCATGACGTCCCCAATATCCTACAATGAGGGCTGAGGGTATATAAGGAGGACTGTTCACTTTGGCCAGGGGATTGAAGATTGGAGATTGAAGATTGGAGTTAGATTCTGTCTAGTGGCCTCAGTCTAGGGGTTTCGGTCCCGGCTGGAGGTCACTGGATTGGATACAGGCAGCTAATCGAGGGTCTTCGGATCCGATTAGCTAGCCATAACCCCAGGCCTAGGCATTTCGGTGCCGACCAAGGGGATCAGAACACGGACTAAAGAACCACAAGGACTTCAGTATCGGATTATCGGATTCGACTGCATAAGGACAAGGAAGCAACCCAGGTTGGGACGATACAGTCACCTGGCTACAGACTTTGCCGTGCTACATTCTAATCCCTGGTGAGCCAGCGGAAGGGTGAGACTCTGTTGCCTGTTACATTTATGTGTTGTGCTTGGTTATGCGTTATATGCTGTTAACTGTTTGGGGATCCAATAAAGCCTTGATATTGTGATTCCCTCACCCTGTGTTGTCTGAGTAGTGTTCCGCCCATGGTTAAGGAGCTCGGGTGTTCAGTTGGGGATGAGCCCTGGTCCACGCTGTCTTTGTAAAGGCGGCTGGGCCTGCGGACGAGAGCGCCCCCTGACCCCCGGGTCTCCACAGGGGTGTTCGACGAATGTTCGTCGAATGCTCGACGAACACCGTCGAACATCCCGAAACACGAAAAAAACCAGGATTGTGGGGCTGTTTCACTTCCACAATGTATATACATACATTGTGGAAGTGAAATAAAGTCAAATAAAGTGTAAAAAATAAAAAAATAATGTATGCTCACCTGTCCGCGGTCCACCGAAGCCTCCGGTATGGTCCTGTGTCTTACAGGACCTGTGGTGACGTCAGTTCTCGCGGGAACTCCGGTCACATGACCGGAGTTCCGCGAAAACATGACGTCACCACAGGTCCTATAAGCACAAGACCTTGCCGGAAAGCTTAAAATAGATATTTTTATGTTTCGGACCCTTTCTTTTACTTAAAGAAAGGGTCCGAAACATAAAAATATCTATTTTAAGCTTTCCGGCAAGGTCCTATTGCTAATAGGACCTGTGCTGATGTCACGTTCTCGCAGGAACTCCGGTCACGTGACCGGAGTTCCCGCGAGAACGTGACGTCACCACAGGTCCTAGAAGCCACAGGACCTTGCCGGAGGCTTTGGTGGACCGCGGACAGGTGAGCCTTGATTTATTTTTTATTTTTAACACTTTCTTTCCTTTAGGGAATGTTTATTTTGGCTGAAAATGCGGCAGATGCGGTTTTCTGACCGCATCTGCCGCATTTTCGAACCAAAATCGAACATGTTCGAAATTCACCGAATTGGAACCAAATTGTTCGAATTCGGCGAATGACTAGAATAGCGCCAAAATCGACTCGAATTTGAGATTGGCGAACTATTCGAGTCGAACATCGCTCATCTCTAATAGACTCCTCTCCATTACTAAACACGGGCCTTGATGCCAGACAACATTAGACAGTTGACATAAACCCTATTAATCATTACTCCAATTACCAATGCACCAGGAAAATCAAGAAGAGACAGTCAAAGTGTGAAAATGGGTGTGCACTTCCAACCTTAACAATATCAGCCCCAGCTGTCTGCTTTTACCTTGACTGGTTATCGAAACAGAAGAGACTCAATGTCTGTTTTTTAATTATTTAAATAAATAAATTAAAAAAAAAATGAGTGGGATCCCCTCCATTTTTGATAACCAGCCAAGGTAAATCAGACAGCAGGGGGCTGTAGCTCACACTGGTTATCACAATAGGGGTACCACTAGAGATGAGTGAGTATACTCGCTACTATTCGGAACTCGCCAAATAGTAGCGGTATTCGGCTACTCGCTACTCTCCGAGTATCTTATGTGTACTCGGGGAGTAACGAGTAGTTCTAATACTTTCGCAGTGTGTCTATAGATACAATGCGAAAGTAGCCTAAAAGTGAATAAAAGTTGTTAAAAATAATAAAATTACATACTAACCTGTCCGACGCCTGCACCGGGACCATCCCAGAAGACCTGCGATCCCTGGACAAGGACCTGTGACTACCAGCCAATCAAATGGCGCCACGTTACAACCACGTGATCGCTAGCGGCCACCTGATTGGCCAGATTGCAAAGTCCTGGCAGTACACCTAGGACCTTGCAATCTTGCCAATCAGGCGGCCGCTAGCGATCATGTGGTTGTGACGTGGCACGATCTGATTGGCCAGATCGCTACCGGCCACCTGATTGGCTGGTAGTCACAGGTCATTGTCCAGGGATCGCAGGTCTTCTGGAACGGTCTTGATGCAGGCATCGCACAGGTGAGTATGTAATTTTATTATTTTTAACAACTTTAATTCACTTTTAGACTACTTTCGCAGTGTATCTATAGATACATTGCGAAAGTATTCGGACTCGCTATACTCTCAAGGAGTACCGATTATCGGTACCTACTCGTTGCGAGTATAGCAAGTCCAAATATTACGGTACACACTCATCCCTAGGTACAACATGTCTTTCTTTTTTATATTATTTTTTGTTCAAAGGAGAAAAAGGGCATCTTAAACAGGCCAAAAAGCTTGTTGATTAGTTGCACTGCAGCCTGCAAATAAATCTAATTAACATACAAACAGCACCCAAACTCAGACCTTGGACGCAGACTTTTTTTGAAATGTCTGTGTTGGAGTTGAACCCAAGGCACCAGGTATCCAGAACGAACCATGAGCTTTACATTCTCTTATCACTAGTTTTAAGTTCTTATTCTTATCCACATGATATATTTTTTATTTATCTTTTTTATGTAGAATTTGTGTGAAGAATTGCTTCCTCTCCTTTTTTAATCACCTTGTGTATTTCAAATTCGTAAATGCACATTTTCAAATTGATTTTCCATATTAATTTCAAAGGGGACCCATAGTCCACAGGATAATTAATTGGAATTGCATTGTGTTGTTAAAGAATAAAAAATGCACAAAAACATATTACTTAGGTTTCTAATATATTCACATGATTTAGATACAGAAATTATGTGGATTTCACTTTATAAATTCATGCTTAAAGGCTGTACAGGAACATGGTCTTAATATACCACATATACTGGCCAGGGAAGGATGCAAAAGAGAATACAGACAGGAAAGAACAGAATCACATCTGATTCTTTTTGAGAGGTAAAACATGGCCCTGCCTGTTTATAAAAAAAGTTTTACCTCAAAGAAATAATGTGATCCCATGCTGAAATGTTAGTATACCATTTTACTTCCTCCTCGTCTAGGAGATGTGGTATGATCAGACTATGTCTCTGTACGGTCAGACACTTCCATTACACAGTACATAGCAGGGACACATATATAAGATTATCTCAGCACAGGAAATGTGGTATGATCAGACCATGTCCCTGTATAGTCAGACACATCCATTACACAGTACATAGCAGGACACATATATAAGACTATCTCAGCACTGGAGATCTGGTATGATCAGACCCTGTCTCTGTATGGTCAGACACAGCCATTACACAGTACATAGCAGGACACATATATAAGATTATCTCAGCACAGGAGATGTGGTATGATCAGACCATGTCCCTGTACAGTCAGACACATCCATTACACAGTACATAGCAGGACACATATATAAGATTATCTCAGCACTGGAGATCTGGTATGATCAGACCATATCACTGTATGGTCAGACATGGAAATTTCACAGTACATAGCAGGGACACATATATAAGATTATCTCAGCACAGGACATGTGGTATGATTAGACTATGTCCCTGTACAGTCAAACACATCCATTACCCAGTACATAGCAGGGACACATATATAAGATTATCTCAACACAGGAGATGTGGTATGATCAAACCATGACCCTTGTGAGGCACCACCGGCATGATCCCCATGGCCGGGGCGCATCACATGCAAGATTAGGGTATGATCCTGTTCACACTGGCCGGTTTGATAGTGGATGACGCTGTGTGAACCTGTTCTGAACACAATGAGTTTAAAGTGACTAGTGAGTGGCTCACGAAATCGAGGAGGCCATGAGGAATGGGATGTAATGAGTGATTGCTGACAGCCCAGGTGGGTGTGTCAGGTGGGTGTGTCCGGAGGAATAGCAGCCCAGCTGGATGAGTCAGAGTGGGAGTGGCAGGCACGATAAGAGCCGGCCAGCTGAGTGATTGAGAGATTCATTCTGAGCCAGAGATCAGCCTGAGAGGATGGTGATCTATGAACAGCCAAAGTGCAGAGCCGTCCAGTCCAGGGCTCTGTGTGTGATGGAATAATGGGAGCATGCTAGCTCCATGCCGCTGCCTAGGTCAGGGGTCGTGGCAGCACCTGGAAGGGGAAGCCATGGCTGAACCTGGTGGATACTGGTCCGGGCGTGGGGTGAAACACGTCCGGGAAAGGATGCCTGGTGGAACCTGTTACACAGGTAGCGAGACCCGGATCCGTGCCCGGTAAGAAAGCAGTTCTCAAATGCTTGTGTGAACTGTGCACCTGGTGTGTGAAATGTGCCAGGCGGGCATAGCCGCCCGAGGTCCAACTAGAAAGTCAGGTGGTTAACTATATGTGTATGAGGGCTTAGGTAATTGCCCTGAATGAGAGACGATGGTTTATATGTAAGAGCCATGTATACTGATGTGGAGAGAGAGTGACCCAGCTAGTGTGGATGATATTGGAGGATTTCCGTCCCTGTTGGACGAGAGGGAGGCTTGCCCTGCTGCTTGCAGTAGGATACCCGTCCCTCAACCATGGCCTCTAATGGTGTGGGTGTGCCTGTGGTGCCAGACACAGGGGTAATAGGGCTCCTAGTAGGTAACGGATAAGTTTCCCGGGTACTAAGGTTTGCCAATCCCTGTAATGGACCATGGAGGAGCCACAGTCCATGGATGTATTATGATGGGCTGTGAGCGGATGTGTGGATGCATGTGATCCATGGATAGTGTATGATGGATCACATGTGGTATGTAAGGTCCCGGTCAGGCAGGAATCCTGACTACGGGATATATATATGGAGTCATCAGGCTGGGTGACTAAAGCCAGGGGCAGGTACCGCCATTGGAACCCACATCCCTGTTATGAACCCGGAGGGGTCATCGTCGAAATGTAACTTATGTATTTATGTGTAAAGTGTATATAGGCCGGAGGCCGTAGCTACCACGAGAGCAAGTGTTAGAGCTCCAATGGGGAGAGAGGTGGTTACCGGTCCGGGTTACAATAATGGTATATGTGCAATGTTATATGTAATATCAATGTATTATGTGACGTGTATGTGTCAAATGTTAAATGTACTAACCCGGTTATTAGATGCTGTTGAGAAATAAATGGGTAGTTACGTGAAAAATTATACACATGTGTTGGCGTCATTACGCAGCAAGCGAGTCCCCGGCTCGCTATCTCACACCCTGTATGGTCAGACACATCCATTACACAGTACATAGCAGGGACACATATATAAGATTATCTCAGCACCGGAGATGTGGTATGATCAGACCATGTCCCTGCATGGTCAGACACAGCCATTACACAGTACATAGCAGGGACATATATATAAGATTATCTCAGCACAGGAGATGTGGTATGATCAGACCATGTCCCTGTATGGTCAGACACATCCATTACACAGTAAATGGCAGGGACACATATAAAGATTATGTCTGCACAGGGAGAGGTTTTTATCACATCCAGTTGTGAAAAGTATTAAAATTTCAAAATCTATTGATTAAAATTAAGTTTGTTCATGTGAGAAAATCTTTAAAATCAGCACAAAATAGAACAAAGCCATAGGGCTCACCTGTGATGAAAGCCTTTCGCTACTTATTAACCCCTTCACCCCTAAGCCTTTTTTAACCGTAGACCAGACCATTTTGTGCAATTCTGACCACTGTCACTTTATGAGGTAATAACTCTGGAACACGAATTCCAGCGATTCTGAGATTGTTTTTTAATGATATATTGGACTTCATGTTAGTGATAAATAATTTTCGGGTTTATATGTGAAAAAATCCAAATTTTGGCAAAAATTGTAGTTTAATAAATTTAATTTATATTTTAACCATGTATTTATCATCACAAATTTAAAAACAACATATTTTTTTCAGTTTGGAATAGTTAGAGAGAAGCGTTCAAAATTCATCAGCTGTTTCTCATTTTTAAACAAAATTTACAAAACCACTTTTTTTAGTGACCACATCATTTTGAAGTGACTTTGAGGGCTTATGTGAGATAAAATACCTAAATGTGACACCATTCCAAAACGTAACAGGGAGGGCACCTCAACCTGGTGACCCAGAAGAGAAAGGGGCAGATAGAGGGTAACCAAATACCCTGGCCCAGTCCGAAGCGGGTTATCGGCTCTGACATGGATCAGAGGTCCATCCTTGAACCGCAATTTATCGGCGTGGTCGATAGCTTTCCAGGAGCACGATCCAACCGCCCTACACCAAGCACAGTCTCCACCAGAAGCACTAAACAGGTTGGGATTCCCTTTGGAGATATAAAGGGTTCCCATATCACCCAATGCGCCTGGTTCAAGAAGTGGGATTGTGCGGGGCACCACAGACAAGGACAGAGAAGTGACAGAGAAGGAACACCAGTGGAGCTGCGGAGGGACATGCTCACTACCAGAACCACCCGGTCCACTACCTTAGCTGAATGAACTCATTACCCTGTAAGACTGCAGATTACTGGAGTAAATTACCTAGAGTGACTAACATGTCTGTGCTTCTTCTCAGAGACCTGTGATTTATCTGCTTTGCTCCACGGTGACTACGCTGCCCTTTTCCACCATTCCTACTTCCAACGCCCAGGGGACACAGCCATGCCTGTAGAGGGCCACGATATCTTGCTGCTCACATCACCCCGGAGGTTCCAGCAGCGCCGGTGCCATCACCGGACCTACAGGTGGCGTCACAAACAACTTTATTTTATTATTTTTACCCCTTTTCATTGTCTGCTCAAGGGCACCGACCACCCGTGACATACCCGTAGCCGTACGCCCGAGATCCGAGTACCCCAAGCCCTTGGCGCGAGACAGCGGCTGTGCTAAGCTTCAGATAACGATAGAGATGAATAGGCAGGCGGCACGTAGCGTTACATTCCATTAACGCTATTGCGCTCAGCCTGCCAGATCCTGCAAAGAAGTTTTTAGTGGATTCGGCAGGCTGAGGGCTGACGAAGGTCAGACCCTAGTCTCTCTCTCTCCAAACTGAACCGACAGAACTACAATTTCATTTCTCAATTCTCTCAATATAATATCTATGGGAATACACAGACAGATGAGGAAGAAACGGATGCCAAACTGATACAATCACAGCTATTTTTGCCTGATCCTGTGTTTGACCAGGCAAAAAAAGCTGCAGTTGTATCAGTTTTCACACACGTCAAGGATGTAGATGCATCAATGATCGTCATGGTGCCCTGCCATCCTGTCCCCCCCGTCAATTTTGGCCTCACGGCCCCTACCTATGTGATGAAGTATGCAATTTGATGAAAAGCTGAAGATTCTACTGTTGGTGAGTCTGCTGTTTCTATTTGTCTGCTGTTTTGAATTGCCCTATTGCTGTGATCACAGATTGTGCACGTAGCACGGCTGCAGCTTGTGATTCCCAGGATACCAGTGGTGAGTGTGCTGCAGGGTACTTAAGGGGGTTTGTCCTTTTTTCTACAATTAGCTTCAAACTAGTAATTTCCCTTATATTGAATGATTGAATGATATGCATAGCTAATATAGATAACTTTCTAGAATGGAATTTGTTCATAAACTATCCAGGCTTCACTTTTGTTTAATGCCACTACTAGTAGAGCTTTACATACATAACTAATATTATTACAAATCCCTTAAGAGTTGTAAAGCACATAATTATCTACCCAAAGCACAAATACAAACTGTATAAAAGTTGTACAAGATGGATAAAAATTCAAGATTCAAGACATTATTTCTCTCTGTGACTAATCAACAACTTATGAGCTTTAAACAACTCTAACAAGTCAATAGCCACAAACACTAGTTTGAGGTCATTTTCATTATCATGAGGTATATACGGTAGAATATATCTTCATGTACTTAATTTACAGTTGTATTTATAGTTGTAAACTGAAAAGAAGGCCACGGTAATGGTGAGGACAATAACAAAATAACAACATCCTAGAATTTTCTATAGTGACAATAGACTGATACTTTCCTCTACCCACTGCAATGTATTTACTTTTTTGTTTTTATTGAAATTTATTGATTTTTTTGTATTGACTTGTGTGACTATAGTGACATGAGTAGTGGGTAGGGATGGGAAAACCGTTCGGATTTCACCAGATTTGTTGTCTGCGGTTGCTCTGTTAAAGTAAGGAAGCAGTTAATACGTCATCTGGGGAGAGGCTGCACGAGTGGTTTAAACTGTAAATGTCATTTAATTGAGAAAAAAACACGAACCCCAATCCTGCACTTGTTGTAAATTATGGGTCACATAGCAGCTAAAATAATGATTATTTATGCTATATCACCAATTTTCACACATTTTTCTGTGTTTTTTTTATCCCCTTCTGACCCTTGACGTACTACAACGTCAACGGTCGGGTCCCGGTGTTTGATGTGAGCTCCAGTGCGCGTTCACATCAATCACCCGACATCTCAGCTGATCTCATCAGCTGAGATGTCGGGCTTACAGCACTGATCAGATCCGGAATTCAATCGGTGCTGTCAACCCCTTGGATCATGCTGTCATTCACTGACAGCGGGATCCAAAACCGCCGTGGAGGGGATCTGCTGTTTCCTGCCTTCACCAGAGATCCCACAATAATATCGCAAGATCTCTGGCCGTTTTGTGATAGCCCTGGGTCCTGCCAAGACCCCGGAAGCTATCATGGTTCGCTTCTTCTGTGTGGTTGGTAAGTGCTACCAACCACTCACAATGCGCATTTGTGACCAGCTAATCGGGACCTGTCACAAACGATCGGACCCTGCAGCAGTGTGGCGCACTATGGGGCTGTGTAAAATAAAGAATTAATAACAAAAATAAAGTTTTTAAAAGCATGAAAAAAAAAACACAAGTTCAAATCACTCCCCTTTTCCCCCATTCAAAATTAAAGTATTAAAAAAATTGAAAAATACATATATTTGGTATCGCTGAATTCAGAAATGACCGATCTATCAAGTTATACAATCAATCAATGAGAGCCGTAAACTGCATAACGGCAAAAAAGGTCCAAACGCCGAAAATTACTTTTTTTTGTTCTCCGCAACATTGCTATAAAATGCAATAACGGGCGATCAAAACAGTGCATCCATGCAAATATTGTATCATTAGAAACGTCAGTTCAAGCCACAAAAAATAAGCATCATACAACCCCAGATCCCAAAAAATGAGAACGCTATGGGTTGCAGAACATGGCGCAAAAAGTGTGATTCTTTTTTTTCCAAACCTCTGAATTTTTTTCCCCACTTAGACACCAGTAAAAGTATACATGTTTGATATCTATGAACTCGTACCGAGTTGAGGCATGACTCTGGCATGTTAGTTTTACCATATAGTTAACTTGGCAACTAAAAAAACCCAAAAAAAACAAAGTGTAATTGCACTTTTTTTACATTTTCAATGCACTTGGAATTTATTTCCCATTTTTTTGTCCCACAAAAAACAAGCCGTCCTATGTCTATATTGATCGAAAAATAAAAAAGTTATGGCTCTTGGAAGCAGGGGAGCAAAAGACAAATATGAAAAATGAAAAATCGCCAGATGGTGAAGGGGTTAAAAGTATTATTTTCTGCCTCTGTGGGAGTTGCCAGCAGCTCATAGCACTGTGTGTGTGTGTGTGTGTGAAAGAAGGCTGGTAGAGAGATGTGTGGGGAGCCAGCAGACAAGGGTTAACAGATATTGCTGTGTGGAGACAGATGACATTACAGAGAGCTTGTATAGAGGAGTTTACATCCAGCTCTGTGCTGTAATGCATTATACCTTGTCTCCTTGTGAGCTGCCATTGGCATGGCATGCCACGTCCCCCTCCCTCCATGATCTCATCACAGTGAAGACGGACATGTGAAGACGGCCCTGGCACAAAATGAGATTCACTCACAGTGCAATGAGGACACCTTGTGAAAGGATTATGAATGCTAGCCAGACAGAATTTTCTAATGAAGTATATTATGAAGTTTATTAAAATCACTTGCTCTACATTATTATTAAATACAATTTTAAATGGCAGTTACGCTTTAAATTCACTACTTTATTACTATCACTGCTTGAAGTCCCGTCAGCTTTTTTTTTGCTGCAGAAGGACTTTTCTGCCTCTTCAACGTACTGAACTGCCAGGAGTGGCATAGGAGCACAATCTACAGCAATTCTGAGAGTTCTCTATGCACAGAACTATCAAGTGTGGTGTAAATCACATTCTTATGACAATTCTGACAGTTCTGTGAGTAGAGAACTCTCAGAATTGGTGCAGATCGCTGTTTTGCATCACTTCTGACAGTTCAGTGTGTAGATAAGTCCCGCTCTACTAGCAAAAGCTGACAGGACTTCAAACAGTGATAGTAACAAAGTAGTGGTTTCAAACCACTCCTGCAGCCCCTCCCAAGTACCCACATGTTATAATTTGCTAATGGCTGGCTACCTTGTTGAAGGCTGACTTTAGCAATAGGGTCTTGGAGACAGCTCCAAAAACACTGTCACCAACCCCATTATTACCCAGTCTACCACTGCACAGAGTAGCTGGAAGAGCCGGGTAGCTGCTAGTTTTGGTGTCTCTCATTGAGATGCCAATTATGGGGTGGTTGCTGGCTGGGATTCTCAGCATGGTGGCCCAGAATGCTTGGACCTTACCACGCTGAGGATTCCAGCCCTCAGCTGCCTCGGTTACCTTTATTGGCATTCAAAATCTGGCTGAGCCCATGTCATTTTCTTTTTGTTTTTTTGTAAAAAAAAAAATGGAGCTTTGATGGATTTTTTATTGCCAGTGAAGGTAACCCAAAGCAGCAGGGGTTAGCAGCCACTAGCTGCTTGGGTTACCCTTAGCTGGCAATAGAAAATGCTACGGGAGCCCACGCATTTTTTTAAACCCTAACCCTAGGTGAGTTAGGGTTGGTTAGGGTTATGTGTTTATGTTTTATTTATATATTTTTTTATTTTTTAATGAATTAAAAAAAAAAAAATCAACCTGGGCTTTGCCATGTTTTGTATGCCAGCCAGGTACAGCAGGCAGCCCCAACCAGCAGCTGCCTATTTGTACCTGGCTGGGAACCAAAAATATAGGGAAACCCTTTTTTATTATTATTTCATGAATTTCATGAAATTTAAAAAAATGATGTGGGCTTTGCCCTATTTTTGTTTCCAGCCAGGTACAACTAGGCAGCTGGGGGCTGGAATCCACAGCGCAAAGTAGCCCAAGCTTTCTGGGCCCCCCACTGCAAATTGTAGTCTGCAGACACCAAGAAAATGGTGCGTTCATAGAAGCACAATCTTCTGGCACTCTATCTGATTCTCCGGCAGCCCTGGTGGCTCGCTGGGTACTAATGGGGTTAGGGCCAGCTTTGTATTATCAGCTGGCCCTAAGCCCGAAATTCATGGCGTCACGCCAATATTATGTAATTAGGCAGAAGGAGCGGGGCACCAGAGCTGCTGGCTGCACGGTCAGATAACCTCGGAGCATAAGGTGGGGAGTCAGGGGTGCCAGTCACAGTTATATATGTAGTTAAATCTTGAAGAAAAGAGGGAGACGGCACTCACCAGATCAATCCTGTGCTTTTATTCTTAGATCGTGATTCACAAGGTGCAGGGAGGGGGGTGAGGCATAGATGACATCTATGCCTCACCCCCTCCCTGCACCTTGTGAATCGCGATCTAAGAATAAAAGCACAGGATTGATCTGGTGAGTGCCGTCTCCCTCTTTTCTTCAAGATTGTCACGCCAATATTAGACATGGCCACCATAAATTTCTAGTAAAGATAAAAAAAAACACAACAGAGACAAGAATATATTTATTAGAAATAAAACACAACACAATTAGTGACTCCATCTTTATAGAAAAAACAACCTCCCCCCTCCAACATAGTCCACAGGAGAAGATGCTCTTCTTCATCTCTGCTACATCTCTACCAGCATATACATTTCTGCTGGTAGAGACAAGCAGGCACAGGCTGAACACCCAGACATGGGAAAGGTAATCTGAGTCCATGCCTGGTCTGCGTCAAGTGTGAACTCCGATTACCCCAGCGATGGAACCGTAATCACTGCCAGAATTGACATGAGAGAAGCGCTCACTTCCGGCAGTTTGGCAGTGACGTCAGAGTCGGGGTTCATGCTACCTCAACCTGTACTTGCTTATCTGACATCACCACCAACACTGCCGGAAGTGAGCGCTTCTCTCACCTCACATCTTGCAGTGATTGCGGTGTCGTCAACCAAGAAGAACATCTTCTCCTGTGGACTACGTTGGAGGGGGGAGTTTTTTTTCTTCAATAAAGATGTAGTCACTAATTGTGTTTTATTTCTAATAAAAATATTTTTCTCTGTGTTGTGTTTTTTTATTTTTACTAGAAATTCATGGTGGCCCATGTCTAATATTGGCAGAACACCATGAATTTCAGGCTTAGGGTCAGCTGATAATACAAAGCTGGCCCTAACCACATTATTATCCAGCAAAAAATAAACTCATCTAAGGACTACATCTTTATTAATGCCTCGATCCCCATCTCTGTGCTGAACACTCTCGGCTTTGCTTCATCAGAGACCAAGGGGATGAAAAAAGTTCTATCCCCTTGGTCTCTGTAAGAGAGCCTGGAGAGGTGCGGCATTGTAAGGGAGGGTAACTCAGGTCACCTGAGGACAGCTCAGATCATGCCACCTGAGGTGTCCTCAGGTGACCCCAGTGGTTCCCCGGTTACAATGCCGCAGTTCATGCTCCTTATGTCAATTTCATACTGACCTCTCAGAAGATTGCACTCTTTGACAGCTCAGTACATAAATGGTGTTGGAAATCCCGATTTGCCGGCAAAACGCCAACATGACTTTAAACAGTGCTTATAAGGATGTAATGGGATAGACCCACTCCTGCAGCCCATCACCAGGTGCCCCCACATTATATACATCCACCCAATATATTTTATTCATAAGTACACAGTATAAACATAGGGCACAAGCCCTTCTTATCAGGCGGGGTATTTAATGAAAAGGTCTCCTCTGAGAAGACAGGAAATTACATCAAAGACCCTTTTTTTGTTTTCTCAACAATCTTTATCACTGCCATTTTTAAATGTACAATGCAGAAAAAAACATAGCTGTAAAAAATGCCTAAAAAACTCAGCGTCTGAGTGCAATGCGTTTTTTATACCTGCGCTAAAAAACTGATCCTCAAATTGCAGGAAACGCATCCTCAAAAAAATGTGGCAAGAATGCATAAAGAAGCATAGTCCTTTATCTCTAAATAAGGGTCACATGATTGCAGGCAAAATGCAGAGTAAAGGCTCATAGATTACAAGACATGTAGTGTGGCAACAGGTGAGTGTAGACAAGGTTGTGCCGTGAAGTGCCTGTCTGTACTTACCCTTGTCCACACTACAAGTCTTGAAATCTATGAGCCTCCATTCTGCATTGGACTTCACATGCAATCATGTGACACTCATTTATAGAGACAGCTTGATAAAGGCCTAAAGAGCTGAAATGTTGGCATACTCTCCTAATGTGCATGAGCTACTAAATAAAAATTCAGCAAGAAATCCTCATATCTCTTTCTCGCTGGTGTGCCAGTGTTACACATCATATGTTACCAAACGTAACATTGGACTTCATAGCAATCGAGCAGGAGTTCACCATTTCTTATGTCTGTAGGTCTGTATTAAAGAGGTTATCCACTAATTTCACATTGGTGACCTATCCATAGGATGGCTCATCATTGTCTGATTGGTCGGGGTCCCACACCTGGCACTTCTTCCCCCTGATCAACTGTTCTCGGTGCCGGCAGCATGCCTTGTCATATTTATATTTGATAATTTATTTAGTTAGCCCAATCACCACTGGTTTAATCTATATAATTTTTTTAAATATACATCTACATCATTTTATTGTTTTAATAATTCAGTGGCGACTTCTTGCTCCATTTCGCCAAGCTTACATTCTTAATCAAATCTTTGTGCTATGTTTTAGTTTCTAGTTTTCACTAATAAAATCATAATTATGGATTAAACTGTACTTTTAGTTGGTATAATTTTGAGACTTGTAATTAATGATTGCTTTTCATTTAATTTTTTTCAAGGCAAAGGAACCAAACAGTATGAAAACTTACAGCTGAGCCACAGCACAAAGTGAACAGGTTTGTAGGACCGGTGTTGACACCACCGAAAAGCTTGACCACAGAAAAAACAGTATAACAAATGTGTAGAAATACTCTGCTATTATGATAATAATAAAAAGCAAGTGCTAATAAAAAAGTGTTACTAACAGGGTACTTAGTTAATACAATTTTTGCACACATTATACAAAGTTGTTCGACTTGTTTATTTTTGCTTTGGCTCAGCTGTAAGTTTTTATTTGGTTTCTTGTTATGCAAGCTAGGGAGTGCCCCATCCCTTCCTTGCTGAGCCAGGCATATAAGGTGCTGTATGCTGCACTGTGTCCCGTCTTCATCCTGCATCCATGAGGTATGTTTACATAGGATCAGGTTTTAAATAAGTTAGATATGGACTGTTCTGATATGGGTCACCTTGACGTTGGTAGAACGACTTCGTACATTTTTTGCAAATGTATTAACTAAGTACCCTGTTATTAACCTTGTTTTTTATTAGCACTTGCTTTTTATTATAACTTAAATTTTATCAAAGTATTCATACACATTTGTTATACTGTTTTTTCTGTGGTCTGGAACCAAACAGTATGTTTTTTTTTAAAGTTTACCAGGTGAGCAAGTAACAAGTTGTTTTCTACTGATTCAAAGCTGAGATTCTCAATTCAAAACGAGTCCAGAATTGCTACTGTAGTGGTTACACTGCCCATAATAGCAAACAGATTTGGGAGTAACAGCTGCAGATACAGACAGTGCTGAATCTATACCTTCCTATCTTTGCTAGGTGGTGACTATAGCAGCATTTCTGAACCAATTTTGAAACTGCGAATTGCAGCTTCCATATGAACCCTGGATACCCTGCTGTGGGTCAGACAGAAGTACATCTAGTTTATCTACAAATTAGAAAAATGATTGACATTTGTTGAGAGAATTGCAAACTTTTTTCATTTCATTTTCATTTTTCAACCTTATGTGAAAAGAGGATAGATAGATAGATAGATAGATAGATAGATAGATAGAAAACTGCAGTGAAACAGCACCAAATAGCTTCACTTTTGAGAGTAAGCCTCCCAAACAATGACCCAATTGATACAACATTGAAAAGTTAAAGACAAATAGCAATCCAATGGATTATGTAAAGAAAAAGAAGACTTTAATTAACCCATATAACTAATTAAAGTCCATTTTATATTACATAGATAGATAGATAGATAGATAGATAGATAGATAGTAGAAGATAGATAGGAGAAAACAGATATATAGAAAGATTGATAGACAGATAGATAAGCATGCTACTTACCTATATGCTGTCGGCAGTTAAACGCTTAATTTCGAGTTGACTGTTATATTCCTAATTGGAGATGATTAGATTAAGCCAACAAATCACCACTGAATCAAGTGCTTGTTCCTTTTGAGTAATAATTAACCAAGCATGTAATTCATAAGAGCTTCAGGTAATCCAGTTCCCAGTTTGTTGAATGTTACACTGATTAATTTATCCACTGGTAAAAGGGTGTAATTTTTCTTTTCCCTAGTTGGAGAGAAAAATAAACATAAATATAATAAAAATAGAAATAGAAAAAAAAGAAAATATAAGTCTATTAATAGTGATTGTATATACAACAACTTAGATAGAAATAATGTAGACACTGTAGAAGAATGATCATTGTATGTATTGTTCTGATTAGGTTTATCAGAGGTAAAGCTGATATAGTACAGTAGCACAATGCAAACAATTTCTGTGGAAATAATTGACTCAAAGTGAGATCTAGACGTAGTTGCTTTATATATATATATCTACTATATAATTGCCGTAGGCATTTTCGTGTCGGACCCCGAAAACGCCGTGGCTATGTCACGCTGTGACGTCACCACGCGCGAGCAATGGCCGCGAAGCGGCCATTGCGAGTCGCTGGGCGAAAATAGAACCAGAGGCCCGGCTACAAAGTTAGCGATTTACCGCTGAGGTAGCGCGAGCAATGGCCGCGAGGCCATTGCGAGTCGCTACCTCAGCTGCCGCATCTGCCGCAACTCCCCCTATACTTTCAATGGGGATCTATTGCGAGTCGCTGTGTAGCGCGAGCAATGGCCGCGAGGCCATTGCGAGTCGCTACACTTGCGGCGCGGTTGCGGTAATCCCCATAGAAAGTATAGGGGGACTTGCGGCAGGTGCGGCAAGTGCGGTTTTGCAGGTGCGGCAAGTGCGGTTTTGAACTTGCAGCAGGTTTGCCCGTGAAAATTCCGTGGCAGACTCTGCTGTTGCTGGGTAGCAACCCATTTTGCCTACCAATCACCATACTCTCCTTTGTCTACCAATCACTATGCTCCCACCTGCCGCAATTTTATAGTGTTTAGTTTAACTTTTCCTCACAAATCATTCCTGCCTTGGTGATCCTGTGGGACGGACGTCGGAAAACCAGTGCTGGAACCTCATCCCTACAAGACATCTTTTTGGGCCAATATAATCGATTAGTAATTATTATTAATTATTAATATTATTATTAGTGTTAATATTAATTATTATTATTAATCGATTATGGCTTGGTGATCCTGTGGGACGGACGTCGGAAGACCAGTGCTGGAACCTCATCCCTTCAAGATCAGCTAAGATATCTTTTTGACTCAATATAATTGATTATTCATTATGATTATTTATTAATATTATTATTATTAGTGTTTATATTAATTATTATTATTAATATATTATTAATATTATTATATATTGATATATTCATAATTATATATCTTTTTGGCTCAATAGAATTGATTATTCATTATGATTATTTATTAATATTATTATTATTAGTGTTTATATTAATTATTATTATTAATATATTATTAATATTATTATATATTGATATATTCATAATTATATATCTTTTGGGCTCAATAGAATTGATTATTCATTATGATTATTTATTAATATTATTAGTATTATTGTTAATATTATTATTATTAATCCATTATTAATATTATTATTATATTGATATATTCATTATTATATATATATATATATTGATATAGATATATATAATATATATATATATATATATACATTCTATATATATATATATTATATAGATTAATATATATAGATATATATATATATATATATGTCATATTATATATAATGTATATGATTAGTATATATATATTTATGTTTTGTATATTAATCTATATATATCAGCTAAGATATCTTTTTGGCCCAATATAATGGATTATTTATTGATATATTCATTATTATATATATATTGATATAGATATATATATAATATATATATATATATACATTATATAGATTAATATATATATATATATATATATATGTATATGTATATTAATCTATATATATATATATATATATTATTATTATTTTTTTTTTTTATTTTTTTTTTTACTATTTTGATTATTATTAAATTGATTTCTTATTTGTTATTTTATTTGTATGAAGATTAATTTATTTTATTAAAAAAACGCATCTGCGGCGCGGTTGCAGTAATTCCCATAGAAAGTATAGGGGGACTTGCCGCAAGTCCCCCTATACTTTCTATGGGGATTACCGCAACCGCACCGCTACTTGCACTTGCGGAGCGGTTGCGGTAATCCTTATGGGGATTAACGCAACCGCGCTGCAAGTGCTCGCACTCAGCCAGCGACTCGCAATGCGGCGCGGTTGCGGTAATCTCTATGGGTATTACCGCAACCGCGCCGCAAGTGCTCGCACTTAGCCAGCGACTCGCAATGCGGCGCGCTTGGAGTAATCTCTATGGGTATTACCGCAACCGCGCCGCACTCAGCCAGCGACTCGCAATGTGGCGCGGTTGCGGTAATCATTAGGGATTAATCTATATATATGTACTAGATGGGTGCCCGATGCACAATGCATCGGGATTCTAGCAGAACGAGTCTGTGACTCGCAATGGCCGCTTCGCGGCCAATGCTTCGCGCTGCTAAGGCGACTCGCCATGCCCGCTGCGCGGGCATAGCGAGTCGCCTTAGAGCTGCTCGCAATGCCCGCTGCGCGGCCAATGCTTCGTTCGTATCCACATGACGACATTGACTCGCAGCGAGTGCGGTCTCAAAAGGGGCAAAAATCCCATTCGTGATTATATAATAGATATGTATATTAATCTATATATATATATATATATTATTATTTTTTTTTTTTTTTATTTATTTTTTTACTATTTTGATTATTATTAAATTGATTTCTTATTTGTTATTTTATTTGTATGAAGATTAATTTATTTTATTAAAAAACCGCATCTGCGGCGCGGTTGCAGTAATTCCCATAGAAAGTATAGGGGGACTTGCGGCAGGTGCGGCAAAACCGCACTTGCCGCAAGTCCCCCTATACTTTCTATGGGGATTACCGCAACCGCACCGCTACTTGCACTTGCGGAGCGGTTGCGGTTATCCTTATGGGGATTACCGCAACCGCGCCGCAAGTGCTCGCACTCAGCCAGCGACTCGCAATGCGGCGCGCTTGGAGTAATCTCTATGGGTATTACCGCAACCGCGCCGCACTCAGCCAGCGACTCGCAATGTGGCGCGGTTGCGGTAATCATTAGGGATTAATCTATATATATATATATCAGCTAAGATATCTTTTTGGGCTAATATAATCGATTATTTATTGATATATTCATAATTATATATATATATATTGATATAGATATATATATATAGATATATATATATACATATAGATTAATATATATATATATGTATATATATATATATATATATATATATATATATATACATGTTATATTACATATATATGTATATGATCAGTATATATATATATATATTCTATATTAATCTATATATATATATATATATATATATATATATATATATATATATATAATATAAACACATTGTAATAAATTGTAATATATAATATACATAATTTATTTAAGTTAGTAATATAACCGTTACACTTGCCGCGCGGTTGCGGCGCGGTTGCGTTAATCGCCATAGTAACTATAGGGGGACTTGCGGCAGGTGCAGCAAGTGCGGTTTTGCACTTGCGGCAAGTGCGGCTGCGAAACAAAACGTAGCTTTTTGCCTACCAATCACTATACCCCCCCTGCCCCCATTTTAGTGATTAATAATATGTTGAATCCGCCATTTTATAGTGTTTCCTTTAACTTTTCCTCACAAATTATTCCTGCCTTGGTGATCCTGTGGGACGGACGTCGGAAAACCAGTGCTGGAACCTCAGACCTACAATATCAGCTAAAGATATCTTTTTGGGCCAATATAATTGATTATTTATTGATATATTCATAATATATATATATATATATATATATATATATATATATATAGATATATAGATATATATAATATGACATATATATCTATATATATATATATATTAATCTATATGTATATGATTAGTATATATATATATTGTATATTAATGTATATATATAATTTATATATATATAGATATATATATATATATATATACACACATTGTAATTAATTTGTAATATATAATATACATAATTTATTTAAGTTAATAATATATATAATATATTTTTTTATATATTTTTATGATATAATTTATATATAAAAATATATTGTATATACTAAAAATTAACAATATAAATATTACTACTTTGACTATATTGCTATGCAGAATGTATATTGATTGCTTCCTTAAATAATATACTGTAGCTATTATTGCATACATTTTTCTGTATTGTGCTCAATATGAGCTCTGACAAACAAAAAAGCTCTGTTAGAGCTAAGAATGCTGCACGTCAGCGCAAGAAGCGTGCGCAGGAGGATCCGGAAACAAAACGTCTCGGTTTGCTTAAGCTCACTGAGGATTTCCATAAAAGAATTGCAAAGGAGTCTGCTGAAGAAAGAAGCAGTCGGTTGGCCAAAAAAGTTGAGGCGGAATGCAAAAGACGCAAAAAGCAAAAGGTGAAGGTGCAAGGAGAACCATCTACCTCTGACATGGCGTGCATATCTGGGTCTCCAACACTTTCTGAAATTCAACTGCCTACAACATCTGGCCGCAAACAACAAAAGGTGAAGGTGCAAGGAGAACCATCTACGTCTGACATGGCGTCCATATCTGTGTCTCCAACACTTTTGGAAACTCAACTGCCTACAACATCTGGCACGGGTAAAGTGAAGGGCAAATGTTCTTCTAAAACAAGAACAGACAAGATTGCTTCTGCCTTGACAAGACACAAATTGGCTAAAGTCAAACGTTTACAAATTATGTCACCTACCTCAAAACAACGCCGTTTGGCCCATTTGGCTGCCTCACAGCGTCAACTACGCCAAAAAAAAAACCTCCGTAAGAAGTCTCCAGTCACTACTTCTTTTGTTGGATGTCTTGACAGTTCTACACAGCAACGCCTTATTTATGTAGGCATCTACAAAAAAGGTCATCTGTTGCTCACTTCACCTACGTCATCAATCCCTATTGGCTTTACTGATGACGATACCGGTATTTTAGAACATACCTGTGGGCCCATGAATGTGTTATGTCAACATTGTGAAGCACAACATTTTGAGGCTGAAAGGCCATCTGATGGACAGTTCTCCCTTTGTTGTCACAAGGGCAAAGTTAAGGTACCATTACCTCAGTACCCTGAGCTCTTCACTACTTTACTGAAAGGAGACAGCCCATATAGTAAAAATCTCATGGAGAATATCAGGAGCATTAATAGTTCCTTTGCATTTGCTTCGATGGGTGCAAGTGTTTCTCAACCACCTGGACACGGTCCTTATTGTTTCCGGATTCACGGCCAAATTTACCATAGAACTGGAACTCTCCACCCCGCTGATGGTCAAGTTCCAGCATATGCACAGCTCTATATTTTGGATAGTGCTACTGCTACTGAACAACGCCTACAGTCTCCAGAAAATCTCAAGTGTAATCCAGCCTTGATGAGAATTATTGCTGAGCAATTGGAAGGTATTAATCCCTTTGTTTCAGCTTACAAAATGTTACGGCAAGTGGAGGAAGAGGAAGAACAGAAAGCATTGGAACATGGCACAAAAATGCCTAATATCATCATGGCAATTTAACAAGACAGAGAGCAAGACCCAAGACGGTATAACAACCCTACTGTCCATGAAGTTGCAGTCATCTTTGAAAACGCTGATGGAGAGCCACCATTTAATAGAGACATTTTAATACATCTAAAACCAGACATAAATAATCCGTTGGCCCCCAAAACACAGCAAATAAGTATTTTACACAGTAATTTGGATGCATTACTGTATCCATTGTTTTTCCCTCATGGAGAGCAAGGGTGGCATGAATCACTCATGCACCAAGGCCAAAATGTTCGCAGGGTGACACAGCTGCAGTATTACTGTTATTTGCTGTCAGTACGGACAGAATTCAATCCTGTCCTTAATGGAGGTAAACTGACACAGCAGTACTTGGTGGATGCCTATGTTAAGATCGAGGCCAATCGTTTAAATTTTATACGACAACACCAAAAGGATTTGAAGGTGGAAGATTATTGTCTCCTTCAAGAACATTTGCTGAGAAAATCCGTAGAAAAAGGAATCCCCATTGGCAAAACCGTAATTTTACCATCTTCCTTTGAGGGAAGTCCCCGAAACATGCAGCAGAGGTATCAAGATGCCATGGCGATTGTAACTAAATTTGGAAGACCAGATCTTTTTATAACGATGACCTGCAATCCGAAATGGAGTGAAATTGCAACCAATTTACAGCCATGGCAGCGTGCTGAACATCGCCCGGATTTAGTGGCCCGTGTATTCAGGATTAAACTTGAAGCCCTTTTGAAAGATATTAATTCTGGATTATTTGGCAAGGTTTGTGGTATGGTTTATGTGATAGAATTTCAAAAGCGAGGCCTACCACATGCTCACATTCTAATTATTCTGGATGCCAACTCAAAACTAAGAACTGAGGTGGAAGTGGACAATACTGTTTGGGCTGAAATTCCTGATCCATTACATTACCCTGTGCTCCATCAAATTGTCATGCAACATATGATCCATGGCCCCTGTGGACAACACAATCCCAATTCTCCATGTATGGAGAATGGAAAGTGTAAAAAAGCTTTTCCCAAACAGTTTCAAACAAAAACTGTTATACCTGAGGATGCATATCCAAGTTATCAAAGAAACGAAGGACCTTCTTTTCAACACCATTCCAAGATGATTGATAATTCTTGGGTGGTACCATATAACCCTTTCCTTCTATTAAAATATAAGTGCCATATCAATGTGGAAATATGTGCTTCCATTCAGAGCGTAAAATACCTCTTTAAATATGTGTACAAAGGTCATGACAAAGCCAATGTGGAAATTTGTGAAACTAACATCAGACACGATGAAACTCATAAATTCATGGATTCCAGATATGTCAGTGCACCAGAGGCAGCTTGGCGAATCTTTGCTTTCCCAATGCATAGACAATCTCACAGCATTATTCGTCTTGCAGTACATCTGCCTCATTCACAATCACTTTTTTTTCACGAGGGTGATTCTGCGGACAACATCAGTTATTCAATGGACAGACAATCAACACTCATGGCCTACTTTACCTCAATGAGAATGATCCCAATGCTCGGGAGTACTTATATCGTCAAATTCCTGAGCATTATGTTTGGAAAGAAGGTGCATGGGAAGTTAGAAGGAGAAGAGGTGCTTCAGTCATTGGTAGACTCTACACTGTTAGTATTCAAGAACAAGAACGTTATTTTTTAAGGCTGTTGTTACTCCATGTTAAAGGAGCTACAAGTTTTGATAACCTTAAGACTGTTAAGGAAGTCACATACTCAACGTTTAAAGAGGCGGCATTAGCCCTTGGATTGCTCTTCGATGACATTGTTTGGAGAAAAACTTTATTGGATGCCTGTGTTCTCAATATGCCTGCACAGCTCCGTGACATGTTTGCATATATATGTGTCTTTGGTCCTCCTAATCATCCCCTGGAGTTGTGGCAAGAATTTAAACAACACTTCGTTCAAGATTACTGCCATGCCTACCACCCTGACACTGATGATTGTGAGCATTGTGAAGGATATGCCATGACTGATGTTGAACATGTTTTAAAATTTCATGCTAAACATTTTATTGATTTTAATCTGCCACGCCCAAAAAGAAAACCACACATTCGTCCTCAATACAACAAAGAAGAAGAGTTAGTAAGAGCACATGAAATGAAAGCCACCTTAAATGATCAACAACGTTTGGCCTATACTGCAATCCATAAAGCTTTAGAGGATACAAGTGATAAGCCAAAGTGCTTTTTCCTTGACGGTCCCGGTGGAAGTGGGAAAACATATCTCTATCATCTATTGATTCATGAACTGAGAGGAGAAGGAGAAGTTGTCTCACCTGCAGCCAGTACAGGGATTGCTGCTAATCTATTGCAAGGAGGAAGAACTATCCATTCACTGTATGGCATACCAATACCAATTAATGAGACATCCGTTTCAAGAATCAAAAATGATACTGATGCGGCCCAACATTTGAAGACTACCAAACTCTTCATCATCGATGAGTCTACTATGTTGTCAAAATACGCTTTGCATGTAATTGATCAATTATTACGGGATGTCATGACAACTGATGTCTCCAAGAAAAATAAATTACCCTT
Source organism: Allobates femoralis (assembly GCA_033576535.1). NCBI lineage: Eukaryota > Metazoa > Chordata > Amphibia > Anura > Aromobatidae > Allobates > Allobates femoralis. The sequence goes on from JARQOC010000003.1 coordinate 139,658,923, forward strand.
TGGAGGGAAAGTCATTGTTCTGGGAGGAGACTTTCGGCAGTGTCTTCCTATCATCTCTCATGGAACAAGGACAGACATCGTAGAGAGCTGCATTAAATATTCACGACAATGGCAGCTTTTCAATCAATTGCCGCTCATTAACAACATGCGCTCCATTGATTCTGAATATAGCAATTGGTTAATTCAATTGGGAAATGGAGAATTGTCCAATGATTACAACCTTGGTGATGATGTCATTGAGATCCCGCAAGACATGATCTGCACTGGCTCTTTAATCTTGGACATATTTGGTGAAAACATTGTCATTGATGTGAATAATGACGAAAGTATTCAGAATGCTGCATCACATGCCATTCTTTGTCATAAAAATGACGCTGTGGATTTGATCAATTCAAAAGTGATGGATTGTATTCCGGGAGAATACATGGAATATATGAGCCATGATTCCATTGATCCAGATGAGACGGAAAATCCCGAACAATATCCCGTGGAATTTCTAAATTCTCTAACACCAACAGGAATGCCTTCTCATCTCCTGAAATTAAAAGTTGGTACAATTATAATGCTTTTGCGTAATTTTAACAGCAGAAAAGGACTTTGCAACGGGACTCGGATGATTATTATTGCTTTGTTTGACAACTTGATACAAGCAAAAGTAATTTCTGGCTCGGATGAAGGAAATGTAGTCTTCATTCCAAGAATTGATCTCTGTCCATCAGAGACTGGATTGCCTTTCAAACTAAGACGTCGGCAATTTCCCGTGAAGCCTGCCTTTGCCATGACTATAAATAAATCCCAAGGACAAACTTTGGAGAAAGTGGGGATTTATTTGCCAGAACCTGTTTTTGGGCATGGACAATTATATGTGGCTTTCTCACGTGTGAAGAGACGATGCAATGTGAAGGTGAAAGTGGTGGATTCATGCATTCAAGGCAAATTGGTGCCTAACTGTGAGAAAGTCTTCACCAAAAATATTGTCTATCGGAATATTTTGGGATGAACTTTTGCATATTTTATATTTTTACCTTTTCTATTTAAAAAAAAAAAAAAAATTAGTTTAGTCTTTTCAATTTCAGTTTTTTATGTGCATAGTTTATACAATGTTTGTGGAAAAACACATTTCAGATTTCATTGGAGATGTGTATCATTCTGATTTTCTCACAGGGTGATAGAAACCACTATTTAAAGCTACAGTGCTTTACGTGCTGAGAGATTTGATTCTTATTCTTTAAAGGGAGAGGTTTTTGTGAACAGCTAAGAGACGGGTGGGACGGCTGTTCACACACATCTCATTACCAAGGTGTGTTCCACATGTTTAGATAGATAGGGACAAACATAAATTATTAATTAGATTCTACCACGACATTTTTCTTAGATTTTTTCACTTTGTTGAGGAATATACTAAATGATAATAATTGTTCATGAAGGACTTATCAAGAACATACTTGCTGTAATTTTCATAATTGCATATATGTAATTTGTACTTAACTTGCAGTTTGTGCAGACAACATATTTGCGGCAGTGTCATACACATCAACTGCAGTCACCTGTGGTTAGTTAGTGGATGCATCTTATGCACCTGCTGAAGCTATGTTAACTCCATTTACTGTAGGTTAACTACAAGTTTTTTTGTTATTGTATGGATATTGCTGCAAGTCTGTAGTTGGTAACTCCTTCTGTATCAATTTACAAAATTTTATTATTTACATCACAATCCTCAAAAAATCTAAGAAAAATCCAGCTATTAAAAATATCTAAATTATATCAATTCGGATTTAGTTAGAGTAGGTCCCACCAGGCGTAAGGGCATCTTGACGCGATTGGTGGGCTGACACAAAGTGGCTGATACATATATTAGTACTGTTAATTCATCAATTCAAAAAATTGACTTATTAAGAAGTATTGCTACTTTGTGTTCTAAGACCCTTACAATATAATAGTTCAATTTTCCTTAAATGATATCAACCATACTAATATATGTAGTTGGTGTAAAGATGTCATTGGAATAATTGGATTATTATTTGAAAATATAAAAAAAAAATTAAAAATATTCTAGACACCCGATGCATTTGCATCGGGCTCACAGCTAGTATATATATATATATATATATATACATATATATATATATGTATATATATATGTATATATATATATATATATATATATATATATATATATAAATATATAAAGATATAAAGAAAGCTGCACAGGTCCTTCAGGGTGCAAATCAGTCCAGCTCCTTCAACTCACTGTCTTCAATATGCAATAAATGACTGCAGCACTCCTTTTTCTTTTTCCTATTGCCTTTATTGGGCCTTCAGGTGTATAGGGCAACGTTTCGGGACAAGTCTCCCTTCTCCCAGGCTGGAAGAAGGGAGACTTGTCCCGAAACGTTGCCCTATACACCTGAAGGCCCAATAAAGGCAATAGGAAAAAGAAAAAGGAGTGCTGCAGTCATTTATTGCATATATATATATATATATATATATATACATATATATATATATATATATATATATATATATATATATATATATATATATATATGATGTAAACATCCTAAATATGCAGTATTGCAGCAATATTCCTTATTGTACTCCAAACATGTCAAACAGGGCAGTCAAAGCACTTTCCTTTCTTTCTTAATTCTTCCTCAAGCTAATTCTGGTGCTAAAATGTTGCAGGATTATCTGAACATTTCATCCTGTGCAATACGCAGGTCAATGTATGATGGATAGTTACCACTTAAATATATAATTTAACCTTTGAAAGACCAATTTTTTGTTTTGTTTTTTTCTCCTCTGTTTTTAAGAGCCATACTTTTTTTATGGTCAATATGTAGTATAACATTTATGATAGATGGTTATTACCTGATCACGTGATTTAACCCTTGGAAGACCTTCTTTTTATTGTGCTTTTGATTTTTCCTCCTCTTTTTCCAAGACCTATACGTTTATTTTATTTTTTTACTCAAATTTGCTGTATGAGGACCTACATTTTGAGGGATAAGCTGTAGCTTTATACTACACCATTCATTTCAACATGCAAAATCCTCCCAAAATTGTGAAAAAAAGACAATTCTGCCATGATTTTTGAGTTTTGTTTTCACAGCATTCATTTGTGAAACCAAAGAAAAGCTGGAACACATTGGTGTAAGTGCATTGGTGTAAGTGCAAGAACACATTGGTGTAAAGCTGGAACACACTGTGGTCAATAACAAACATAACCTAGGATAAAAGAAGCTAAATCAGCAACTACCCTGCAGTAAGTAAATAAGAATAGTATAAGTAAATTTTATATGGTACTTAGCTAAGGCTGGCTTCACACTGCGGTCAGGTCCGATCCGGGGCTGTTAGGGGTGAACCTGACAGCCCCGGACCCGATATTCACCCCATGCAGCCCTATCTGGCCGGAGGGAGCCGGGTGGCAACTCTCTGCTATCTGGTTTCCTTGTGTCCGGGAGAATCCAAGAGGAATTGGACTTTTCTCCCGGACACAAAATCGGAGCATGTTGCATTTTTGTTTCCGGGGAGAAAAATCTCCCCAAATCAGAGGATCCTCCCAAATTCTCCCGGATCCTCCCGGAGCTGGGGCAATCCAGCGCTCCCTAACATGGGAGTCTATGGGGCCAGATTGCCCTGATCCGGGAGAATCCAGGTAGATCACGGGAACCGGACACCTGCGGCTGAAGTTCAACGTTAGCTATGCTGAACTTCAGCACCAAGGAGCTGTCCCCTGTGAAGCGGTTCAGCACCACTTCGCAGAGGACAGCTGAGCTCTGCAGCATCCAGGTTCACCCCTGACAGCCCCGAATCGGACCTGATCGCAGTGTGAAGCCAGCCTAACACTATTTTGATTAAAAAAGTGTAAAAGACACAACAATTAAGGCTCTGAATGCCACCTATTTATACATTTAAGCATCATAAGGTAAATTGTAAAAGGGTCAAAGGCAAAAAGAGCTTTTGTTATTTCGTGCAAAATTCATGCAACACATGCAACACTTTGAAGACTTCGGCTTAAAAAACTAAAAATCATTAGAAAAGAAAAACGACTTTGAAAAATGCAAATGTGGCATCAAGGCACAGGATCTCATTTATCAAGACTATGTAAAATTGTCTTTGTTGTCAATCAGAGCTTAGTTATTACTTTTTAAACACCTTGGTAAATTCATCTTGTCCTTTACTTGGTTGTTATAGTAAATTAAGAGATTTCCTTTTAGACAGTTTTGATAAATTTGTCCCGAAGTGTTAACTGCCTTGTATCCTTCATTATAAGAACTATTTCTTAGCAGTATTATGGTCCAAAAAATCACACAAACATTATGAAATACACAATCAAAATATGTAGTTTTTCGGCAAAATGCTGGTCATTGGCTATGTTGGTCATTTTACACTTCATTTATGGTTATTGGATGATATTGAATAATTATTTCCTCACCCCACTAGAGCAGTCTTCTGTTCTGATTTACTGACCTCTTGCATTAGCTGTCATCACAGTTAAATCTCCTTAAACACGATAACACAAAATCACCTACATGTATGTGATTGGGGTGCCTCCCACATGTTTATAGGGCTAAGAAGCTGTGATTTCTCCATACATGGCAAAAGTTGGCTTTATTTCATAGTCTGCTTAAATAGCATCTATCTTTAAAAGTACCGTTACACGTGGCAACATCGCCCAAAAGTGACGTAGGCATCGCTGTTGCCATTGGAATCAATAGTGCGTTGCAACGTGTGACAGGGCGATTCAATTGCGATAAGTTGCTTGAATGATGTTGCCAGGTTTATGAACATATTCTGAAACCTGACAATGTTACTCAGGGGATCTGCTAGTATCGCTCTGTGTGACACCACAATAGCGATCTTGAAAGCAACTTTCCCTATTCATTGCATTGATAAGGATCGCTCGCTGGGTTGCTCACTCCCAGAGAACGAAATGTGCTTTCAACATCGTAGTTGAGTTGCCTACGATATCTCTGCGTGTAACATCTACGAGGCAATCTTTGAAAAGTGCCAAAAACGTGAAATTGCTGGCAACATCGGAGCAACATTGCCGCGTTTAACAGTACCTTATGAGACACAGCTGCACCTGAGCTAAAGCCGAAGCTGTTGAGCATTTAGGCTATGCTCACACTGTGCATTTTTTATCTATATTTTTGGATCTGTTTTTGCAGTGAAAACGCAGTTAACATTTCACTCAGTTGGACTCCCAGGAAAGCCAGTGGGTTTTTTACTTTTGCTGTTCAGTCTGGGCTTTTAAGATATGGTACATTTTTTTTCCTAGAAACGGGATCGTCACAAATAAGGAGCATGTCAGTTTGTGTCTCGCTGTTCTGATCCGCTTTTCCCATTGAAACTATTCTGTATGAGCTTAAAAACGTACCTGAAAAATTGCAGCCAAAACTAATCAAAAACAGATGAGAAATGGATGATCCAGATTGACAGCTTAAAGAGGACCTGTCACCCCCCCCCATGGATTAGAATCTAAGTCCAGCACTGAATGCTTCATGTCTGCCAAAACTCAAAAATGCCCAGTGTGAACAAAGCTTAACTGTTTACTTACTTACTGCAGGATACACTTTATTTCTATCTTAGGTTTTGCCATTTTATCAAATTATTAGAGCAAAAAGTTGCACTTTTTGCTAAATTCAACAAAGATTGTGCTGTTGAAATCCAAGCAATAAGTTATAGACGTATATGATGGAGGAGTTACATTGCATTTTCAGTAGATGGTGTTGTTCCATCTGCTGATACTTTATAAGAAGTAGTGTATCCTAACTGCCTTTTTAGCTGCTCTCTCTTGTATAACAGGCATTTTATGTTATTTTATTTCAGTTCGGATGATGTTTCCCCCAAGTAAAAACCCTTGTTTTCTGCCACAAATGTCTGATTGCTGTTACTTCTACTGATGTTGAAACAAATCTGCAATAGGTTATGAGCCAAACATAGAAGATAGCAGGACTTGGGAGTACAAGGAATCTATAAGGGCCACTTTACACACACCAACTTATCTGTCCAACTTCTGACCAGCTTGCTGGTTGCAGTGAAATCATGGACACATTGCTCCATTTTGTGGCTGTGTACAAATGGAACAATGTGTCCATGATTTCACTGCAACCAGCAAGTTGGTCAGAAGTTGGACAGATAAGTTGGTGTGTGTAAAGTGGCCCTCAGAGTGGGTTTATCTCTTCAAAAAGAAGTAAAGTTCACAAGGGAAAATGACTGGTAGTTTAGAGTTGAAGTTTACAGCAGTAAAACTGAATAATGATAACTACCAGCTATTGAAAGTTTAAATTGGAGATGTTACTATCCAAAGATGGCATGTGGAGGGTGTTTAGTACAAACAGACCACTGTTTAATGATCAGGAATGTGAGAAGTAAAACAGACTGGCACAGGCTACTATTAGCTTAGGCCGGTTTCACATTTGCATTCGTGAACGCAGCGTTCCGAACGTAGCCAATGCAAGCGCACTGCGTTCCTATGTTTACCATGAGAATGCATAGTACCTGCATTTGGCTGAGTTTGCTTGCGGTTGCATTTGGATGCGCATAATTTGTGCGACCTCTTCTGCCCTCCGAACGCAACATGTTGCATTTTTTGTGCGATTGCAGGCGCTTGTTTTATCAGTGTCCTCCGCATGACAGCACAGGAGAATGCTGCGGTTCACAATGAAATCTCTCCCGGTGGCCGCCGCTGATCAGCTAGAGCCAGCCGCTAATCTCCCAGCGGTGTCAGAGCGGGAGATTTGAAGAAACAGATGATCTGACAGCTGTTTGAATCTCCCGCGCTGACACTGAATAGGTGATGTTGGCGTGGGAGATTTGAAACAGCGATCAACTGTTTCAAATCTCCCATGCCAACATCACCTATTAGGTGTTGGTGCGGGAAATTTAATCAGCTGTCAGATCAGCTGTTTCTTCAAATCCACCATTCCGACACCGTCGGGAGATCAGCAGTGTCCGGGAGGTGGAGATCTCCACTGCTGATCTCCACCTCCTGGCCGCCGCCGAGAGCGCTGATTGGCAGGCCGGGCACCATACTGATGTGAATGCATGCGGAGATTCTCCGCTGTGTTCACATCAGTATGGCAGCATTTGTACTGCGCTTGGGTCTGCATGCCCTCACATGCAGACACAAATGCAAATGTGAAAGCAGCCTAGTGAACTAGTGAAGGATGACCAGCTAATCCATAAGACATAAAAGAACAGTGAAAGGAATGTGGGAGATGCTGAACAATCTGCGTGAAAGATCTAGTTTAACCCCTTAAGGACCGAGTCACTTTGCAGCTTAATGACCGGACCATTTGTTGTAATTCTGACCACTCTCCCTTTATGAGGTAATATCTCTGGAACGCTTCAACGGATCCTAGCAATTATGAGACTGTTTTTTCGTGACATATTGGGCTTCATGTTAGTATTAAATTTAGGTCGATAATTTTTGCGTTTATTTGTGAAAAAAATAAAAAATTTGGCAAAAATGTTGAAAATTTAGCAATTTTCAAATTTTTTATTTTTATTCTGCTAAACCAGAGCATTATATGCCACAAAATAGTTAATAAATCACATTTCCCACATGTCTACTTCACATCAGCACAATTTTGGAAGAAAAAAAAAAATTTGGTAGGACGTTATAAGGGTTCAAAGTTCATCAGCAATTATTCATTTTTCCAGCAAAATTTACAAAACCATTTTTTTAGTGACCGCATCAGATTTGAAGTCCCTTTGAGGGGTGTACATGACAGAAAACACCCAAAAGTGACACCATTCCAAAATCTGAACCCCTCAAGCTACTTAAAACTATATTCAAGAAGATTATTAACCCTTCAGGTGCTTCACAGGAACTAAAATAAAGTTGAAGGAAAAAATGGACATTTTAATTTTTGTAACAAAAATGTTCTTTTAGCCTCAATTTTTTCATTTTCACATGGGCAACAGGATAAAATGCATCCTAAAATTTGTTGGGCAATTTCTCCTGAGTACACCGATACCTCATATGTGGTCATAAACCACTGTTTGGGCGCACGGCAGGGCTCAGAAGGGAAGGAGCGCAATTTGAATTATAGAGCCAATTTTCCGTTCAAAAAGTGAAATGGCGCTCCTTCACTTCTGAGCCCTGCCGTGCGCCCAAACAGTGGTTCATGACCACATATAAGGTATCGGTGTACTTAGGAGAAATTGCCCAACAAATTTTGGGATGTATTTTATCCCTTTGCCCATATGAAACAAAAAAAATGTAGGCAAAAAGAATTTTTTTGTGAAAAAAAAGTGTTTTTTTAATTTTTATGGATGAATTTGTGAAGCATCTGGGGGTTCAAAGTGCTCACGATGCATCTAGATACCTTCCTTAGGGGGTCTAGTTTCCAAAATGGGGTCATTTGTGGGGGAGCTCCAATGTGGAGACACACGGGGACCCTCCATACGCGACATGGTGTTCGCTAACAATTTGAATGGAAAATGAGCTCAAATTGTTAGCGGACACCATGTCGCGTTTGGAGGGTCCCTGTGTATCTCCACATTGGAGCTCCCCCACAAGTGACCCCATTTTGGAAACTAGACCCCCGAAGGAACGTATCTAGATGCACAGTGAGCACTTTGAACCCCCATATGCTTCAGAAATTCATCCGTAAAAATGAAAAAGCACTTTTTTTTCCACTAAAAAATTATTTTTTCATTATTACGGATCAATTTGTGAAGCATCTGGGGGTTCAAAGTGCTCACTATGTACCTAGATATGTTCCTTTGGGGGTCTAGTTTCCAAAATGGGGTCACTTGTGGGGGAGCTGCAATGTGGAGACACACAGGGACCCTCCAAACGCGACATGGTGTCCGCTAACAATTTGAGCTCATTTTCCATTCAAATTGTTAGCGGACACCATGTCGCGTTTGGATGGTCCCGTGTGTCTCCACATTGCAGCTCCCCCACAAGTGACCCCATTTTGGAAACTAGACCCCCCAAGGAACGTATGTAGATGCATAGTGAGCACTTTGAACCCCCATATGCTTCAGAAATTCATCCGTAAAAATGAAAAAGCACTTTTTTTTCCACTAGAAAATTATTTTTTCATTATTACGGATCAATTTGTGAAGCATCTGGGGGTTCAAAGTGCTCACTATGTACCTAGATATCTTCCTTTGGGGGTCTAGTTTCAAAAATGGGGTCACTTGTGGGGGAGCTCCAATGTGGAGACACACAGGGACCCTCCATACGCGACATGGTGTCCACTAACAATTGGAATTGTTAGCGGACACCTTGTAGGATATGAAGAGCCCCTATGTGCCTAAACATTGGAGCTCCCCCACAAGTGACCCCATTTTGGAAACTAGACCCCCCAAGGAATGTATCTAGATGCATAGTGAGCACTTTGAACCCCCAGGTGCTTTACAAATTGATCTGTAAAAATGAAAAAAGAAACTTTTTGTGGAAAAAAAAGTGCTTTTTCATTTTTATGCATGAATTTGTGAAGCATCTGGGAGTTCAAAGTGATTACTATACATCTAGATCCGTTCCTTCGGGGTCTAGTTTCCAAAATGGGGTCACTTGTGGGGGAGCTCCAATGTTCAGGCACACAGGGAGGAGCTCTCCATACCAGACAAGGTTTCCGCTAACAATTGGAGCTAATTTTCTATTGAAATTGTTAGCGGACACCATGTCGCATATGGAGAACCCGTGTGCCACCAGCACAAGGGCAACTGGTAGAGTTCGGGTACAGCACCAGAAAATGCCGCCTCTAATGAATGCGCTATTTTCTTGGGTGGCTGTGGGTTGAAATTTGCAGCGTGGGGGACCCACAACATTTGAGTCTCTCCACGCTGAGGATTCCAGTCAGCCAGCTACCAAGTTGTACATGGCTGGCTACAAATACAGCGAAGGCCTTTTTTTATTTCTAGAACTAATTCTAGAAAAAGCCAGGTACAACTTGGCAGCTACAGACTGCCAGCAACCCCCAGCTGCCTCGTTGTACCTGGCTGCAACCAAAAATACAGCGAAGCCCATTTTTTTTATTTCTAGAACTAATTCTAGAAAAAAAAAATGACGTAGGGCTCCGCCATATTTTTGGCCCAGCCAGGTACAACTAGGCAGCTGGGGGCTGGAATCCTCAGCATGGAAAGGCCCAAGCGTTCTGGGCCCCCCATGCTGCGAATTGCAGCCCGCAGCCGCCCCAGAAAATGGCGCATTCATTGAAGCGCCATTTTCTGGCGCTGTACCCATGCTCTTCCAGTTGCCCTGGTGCTGGTGGCAAACTGGGTAATAAAGGGGTTAATGCCAGCTTTTTATTGGCAGCTGGCACTAAGCCCGAGATTCATAATATTGGGCCAATGTTAGACCCGCCATTAGGAATCTCTGGTAAGTAGTCAATAAATGCACACAGAGAAAAATATTTTTATTTTGGAAAAAAAACACAAACAAAATTCAGACTCCATCTTTATTATAAAAAGATCCGACGTAGTCCACAACGAAGGTCCCACGACGCTCGATCGCCTCCGACGTAGTCCACAACGAAGGTCCCACGATCGCCATGCAGGAGGATCGGACTGCAAAGTAGCGATCTGACAGCCCGGGTGCAGTGATCCACTATGTGGATCACTGCACTGGGGCTGTGAGATAGCTTTCTGCAGCTCAATCTGCATGCAGACAGATCGGACTGCATAGCAGTGATCAGGCAGTTCAGATGCAGTGCTGGGGCTGGGAGATTGCTTTCTGCAGCTTGATCCCTATGCAGGAGGATCGGACTGCAGAGCAGCGATCTGGCAGCCCGGGTGCAGCCCCGAGGCTGCGAGATCGCTCTCTGCAGCTCGATCCTCATGCAGGAGGATCGGACTGCAGAGTAGCAATATGGCAGCCTGGGTGCCGTGCTCGATCCCGATGCAAGGGGAATCCCCTGCATGGAGAGCAAGCTGCAGAAAGTGATCTGACAGCTTGGGCGCAGTAGTCTGAAAGCCCGGATCACTGTGCAGTGGATCACTGCACAGTTTGGACCACTGCACCCAAACTGTCAAATTGCTTTCTGCAGCTCAATCCCCATGCAAGGGGAATCCCCTGCATGGAGAGCAAGCTGCAGAAAACAATCTGACAGCTTGGTTTCAGTGATCCAGTGGATCACTGCACAGTCTGGATCACTGCGCCCGAGCTGTCAGATTGCTTTCTGCAGCTCAATCCCCATGCAAGGGGATTCCCCTGCATGGAGAGCAAGCTGCAGAAAACAATCTGACAGCTTGGTTTCAGTGATCCACTGGATCACTGCACCCGAGCTGACAGATTGCTTTCTGCAGCTCAATCCCCATGCAGGGGAATCCCCCTGCATGGGGATCAAGATGTAGAAAGCGATCTGACAACTTGGGCACAGTGATCTACTGGATCACTGCACCTGAGCTGTCAGATCTCTTTCTGCAGTTTGATCCCCATGCAGGGGGATGGGGGATCAGGGATCCCCCTGCAGGGGATGGGGGATCAGGGATCCCATGCAGGGGGATGGGGGATCAGGGATCCCCCTGCAGGGGGATGGGGGATCAGGGATCCCCCTGCAGGGGGATGGGGGATGGGGGATCAGGGATCCCCCTGCAGTGGGATGGGGGATCAGGGATCCCCCTGCAGGGGGATGGGGGATCAGGGATCCCCCTGCAGGGGGATGGGGGATCAGGGATCCCATGCAGGGGGATGGGGGATCAGGGATCCCCCTGCAGTGGGATGGGGGATCAGGGATCCCCCTGCAGTGGGATGGGGGATCAGGGATCCCCATGCAGGGGGATGGGGGATCAGGGATCCCCCTGCAGGGGGATGGGGGATCAGGGATTTCCCTGCAGGGGGATGGGGGATCAGGGATCCCCCTGCAGGAGAATGGGGGATCAGGGATCCCCCTGCAGGGGAATGGGGGATCAGGGATCCCCCTACAGGGATATGGGGATCTGAGATTCCCCTGCAGGGGATCAGGGATCCCCCTGCAGGGGATCATGCAGGGGGTCTTACCGGCGGCGGTGAGAGCGGCGGGGAGAGGAGGCGACAGGAGGAGCAGGAGCCAAGCGGGAGGCGGCAGGAGGAGGCGGCAGCGGCAGGAGGAGGCGGCAGCGGCAGGAGGAGGCGGAGGTGGCGGCGGCAGGAGGAGGTCGTCGGCGGCAGCAGGAGAAGGTCGGCGGCGGCAGGAGGAGGTCGGCAGCAGGAGGAGGTGAGTAGAGGAAGCGGCGGGAAGAGGTGTTCACCAGGTTGGTGATCACCTCCTCCCGCCGGTCACCAGCGGGGGGCCCAAACACAGCAGGGGGCAGGGGGGACCCGGGGGAAAGAGGCATGACCGGGGAGGGAGGGAGGGGAACGGGGGCGGACACAGGGGGACAAGCGGGGGAGAGGGGGGGGGAAGCCGGACACAGCGGGGTCAGGTGAAATGAGCGGGAGGTTGGGGGCTGCGGACACAGCGGGGAGAGGATGGAGGAGACCCGCACAGGAGCAGGCACAGTCAGGGGGTTGTGTGCAGGAGCCGGGCACAGCTGACAGCCCGGCTCCTGCAGAGATCATGCGGGGAAGTGCTGACATTCAGCACTTTCCTGCGCGATCTTGATGTGATCGGTCGGTCAGATTGACTGACCGATCACATCGCTCTGAGTGTGGGGACCACTAAAAAGGGTCCCCACACTTCTGCCCCTGACCCTCAGCTTTCACTGACAGCTGTTAGATTTGAGCTGTCACTGTTTGTTTACAAGCAGTGACAGTTCAAAGCCATGACGAGTATACTCGTCATGATGCGGGAACTGACATCTTTTCATGACGAGTATACTCGTTATTAGTCGTAAAGGGTTAAACAACAAGTAATTTTTCCTAAGGAAACTGTATGAAATTAGACTTGGCAAAGATACAGACATGCAAGAGCTTATAAATGTAATGTTGGAAGTACTTGCAAAGCTGAGGTCAGTTGGCGAACATTTTACAGACAACCATGTAGCAACCATGATGTTATGGAGGTTACCAGATTCATATACTGCCCTTATGAATGCAATGAAAGCAAGATCTGACTCTAGAGTTTGTAAAGAACCGACAATTAGATGAATATCAGAGAAGAAAGAAACTTGAACACGACTCTTCAAAAAATGACAGTAAAAAAACACTTAAAGTTATAAATAAAAAAATCTTACAGTACAGAGACAAGAGCATGTTTCAGATGTCAGAAACAAGGATACTTAAAGACAGTACAATATTGACAGCAGAACAACACAAGTTAACTCTGAAAGGGACTAAACAAAAGGTGAAAAGTACAACCTCTGACCCATGTGCAGATCAATGGAATGGTACCTTTAAAGTGACAAATATTTACCCATTGCAGGACTGATGCATTAAGGCTGCCTTCAGATTTGCAGATGCCGCCGCAGCGTTTTGCGGAGGCATCTGCAAGCATCTGCATGCAGACGGCAGCCCCTATGTTTATAATAGAGCGCACGGCGGTCTGCAGATGCTTGCAGACCGCCGTGCGCACCCATTCACTCCTATATGTGATCTGTGCGCAGGCGGATGCCTGCGCACAAATCACACACTCTCGCCCGCACCAGGGAAGCAACATGTCGCGTCCCTGGTGCGGACGAGAGTGTGTGATCTGTACGCAGGCATCCGCCTGTGCACAGATCACATATAGGAGTGAATGGGTGCGCACAGCGGTCTGCAAGCATCTGCAGACCGCCGTGCGCTCTATTATAAACATAGGGGCTGCCGTCTGCATGCAGATGCTTGCAGATGCCTCCGCAAAACGCTGCGGAGGCATCTGCAAATCTGAAGGCAGCCTAAGTCAGGATCTACAAGTCAAATGAGTAGTGATAAAAGGTTTTTCACATAACAGGAAACAATTTACCTTGCAGATGGAAGCAAAATAAATGCAGAAGGAATTGGACATGGAATTCTAGTCTGAATTAAAAGCTTACAGAAGCAGTTATGTCACAGGCTAGGGTCACACGTGACAATCAGATTTTTTTAATGGATCCAATAACAAATACGTTTTTTTTAGGCTGTTTTTGAGCCTCTTGTGCAGCTATGCGTTTTTTGTACTTTGCATTTTTTTGCCAAAAAATGCTAGAAAAAACGGATCTGTTAACAGATGGTGCCATTTTTTACTGGATCCGTTTCCCATAGTGCCCCATGTTAAAAAACGGATCCTTTTTTTTACTGCACCCAAAATGCGGATCAATTTTTTTACTGCACCCAAAAAAAGGATCCGTTATTTCTACTGCACCAGGGTCCTGTTAAAAAATGCATAGCAGAGCAATCACACTTGAGTCCAGGATCCATTAACAGCATCTGTTTTTGGACTTAGAATTCTAAAGTTGAAAAACTGATGCAAATAACGGATGCAGGGCTTATGTGTGACCCTAGGCACACACTCAAAGTCAAACGCAGGTGGCAAAGATTTCAAGATGAATTCTGGACACCTGAAGAAGGTGCAGTTCACCCCCATAGCAAGTAGTGATGAAATGACACTGTGATGAATGACCATTAAATAAGAGTTCATCTTGAAATCTTTGCCTCCTGCCTTTGATTTTGAGTGTCTGACATAACTGCTTCTGGAAGTTTCTAATTCAGCCTTTTCCTTTGAGGGTAAGCGGTCAGTGCTGCCCGAAATCATTGGCAATAGACTAGCAGGAGCTTGGGCTTGAGGACCTTTGGTGATGTCATCATCCAAGTTATCACTCAAGTGACTCATGGTTTTCCGGACTCAGAAGCATGTGCATCGTGTGGTAAGCATTGTCACAGAAGGCTCTAAACCTTCGTTATGTAGGATGTATAACAATCCCAGGTTAGTTCGGCTATAAAATAAGTATCCTACACTTGACCACCGAGTAATACTCTAGGAGCGCCCCCTCTCTTCTTTTTTTTGTCTCCATGGAATCCTAGTCTGCCCTGATAAAAATGCGCAAAACTTAGCCAAATCAGTAATGGATGTTTTGTATGTTCCCTGTATAGAAGGATTATTGCTATCTTTAAAACGCATGACAACTAAAGGACTCACTGTAACATTCAAAGATGATGAATGTATTATACTGGACAGAAACAAGGTAGTAATTAATGCATAAATCAAATAATTTGTTTCATCTCAGTAGAGTGAAAGAAGAGATGAAACTATGCACGTATGGACACAGTAATTGTATACACATGTGGTATAGGCATTTAGGCCATAGGCAAGTATAAAGGAACTGCTAAAACAAAATCTGACAAAAGTTCTAATAATGTTTGCTTCTTAAATTACCATGAGATGTGAATGTTGTATGAAATCCAAAGTGTAACTCTTCATTAAGTAAGCCAGAGAAGAGCCACATGAGCACTTGACCTAGTACATACTGATGTATATGGATCTATGAAAGTGCATATGTGGCACCCTGCCATTACAGGTAGCCATAGGACCACCTAAGGCATGGATGGATTTCCACAACAGGTAACCCACATACACACAACACCTTCCACCCCAGAACAGTAGGGGGAGCTCCACTTGCTGCCTTTAAGCAAGAGCCCCTATAAATACTGGTGCTGGGGGCAGAGTTAGCTAAAGTGTGCAGTCACTAGGAGAACTGTGAAGACGTCCTGGTGTGTCGGAGCCGTGCTAGGCCTGAGCCAGTTGACCAGCCTAGCCAGTGAGAGGGACTGAGAGTGAGGTCGAAGGCACGGCTTAAGGAGAAGAGGAGCAGACTGGGGGCAGAGGAGCCATACTGGTTCACTCCAAGAAGCAGCGCGTACACTGGAGTCCGAGTCTGTAAGAGAGCATCAAGCCCAGCAGTAACACTGGTTCACCGAGGAGACCCCAGTCTCACGGACACCTGTCACGCAACCAATAGGGGAACCAGGGACCGCAGGAGAAGTCATTGCGGTAGCCCACACAGAGGCTCTTGACACTACCGAACGGGTGAGGGAAAGATATAGAGGAGGTCAGGTTTAGTTTTACATGGGTCAGAGATTTCAATAAGGGAACAGAGACAAAGAGGCCTTATCCATCACTCACTGTGGAAATCCAGAAGTGCCACCCTACGACCTGGAACGTACCCTGGAAAGTGCCTGGAATACCATCAGTAATGGTACAGAAACGATTCACAATGTGTGTGTCAGTTTGTCCATCCCTGAACCCGTCCGGCCTCGAGACTGTTGCAGCGGCCCGGCTTCCTAACCACCTCCCTGTGCAAATCCCCATCACCTCATCACTGCCACGGGGACCCCGCTCCACCTGTGGGGAGCTGTACCACCCAAGCTGCCCGTCCATCATCCCCGGAGGTCTGAAGCAGCGCTGGTGCCTTCACCAGAATCCACAGATGGCGTCACGAGAATTTTATTATTTTACCCTTTATTCAGCTGACCCCCAGAACTACGGGCCCGAGCACAGGCCACCGAGACAGCACCCCCATATCAATGCTCAGGTACCAAGTCCCCATAGACCCCTGGGCGGGTAATATACATCCAGAGGTAACAGTTACATGGTGACTTTTATAGGTGACTATTCACAATGCAGAGTCACCTATCTAAAAGAATAATAGTGACGTTTTCTGTAAACTAGAAGATTATGTGACAAAGGCAAGTAACATGTTTCAGAGAAAGCCAATTAGTATTTGAAGTAATAATGGAGGTGATTTATGGGACATCAAATAAAAGACTATTAAAAACAGAAGGTATAAGAACATCAACAAACAGTCCCCCTACACACCTGAACAGAATGGGGTAGAAGAAATAAAAATAGACCCTTGGCTGAAATGGTTAGATGTATGCTAACACATTCCAATCTACCTGAAAAATATTGGGGTGAAGCAGCCATTTATCTACAGAACCTACTTTTTTCAAGAAAGGTGGAGAAGATCCCGCATTAGTATTAATTCCACAAGACAGGCGCTCCAAACTTCAAAACAGAACCATAGGAATTCCTGTTGCATACACTGACAACTGGGTACAGATTCCTAGATCCTAAAACAAACAGAACTACTATAAGTAACAATATAATTTTCATTGAAGATGTAAACAACAACACAACGACGACACTTGAAGCCGTAAAGGAGGAAACTAATAAGGAAAAGATTGGGGTAACATCCAATGAGCAAATGGTTGAAATTTCTACAAACCTGAATACACAAGGTGAAAAAATACTGCTGCACAGTGCACACAGATACAGAACAAAGACATTCAAAAAGAGAAAACAGAGGTGAACCACCAGTATGTCTCTCATATAAAGTGAGCAGAACTAGTCCATGTGAACCCTCATCATGGTAGGATACATTTCAACTCGTAGAAAGGGAAGCCAGTAAATGGATAACGGCAGCAGAAACAGAAATGAAATCTATGCATGATTCAACAACTTGGAAGTTAGCAGAACTGCCAAAAGGGAAAAAAGAATCAAAGGTTGATAAAGAAGTTAGGACTGATCAAAAAAGTCTTCTCTTTTTAGAAAGGGTGTTGAAATACAAGCAACAAGCTATAGACTTATATGTTGAGGAGTTACTGTTCAGTGTCAGTATATGGTGCGGTTCGATCTACTGATACTTAATGATATGTAGTGTACCCTAACTGTATTTTTTAACTGCCCTCTCTGGTACAGTAGTCAATTTATGTTGCTTTATTTCAGTTGATGATATATAAAGTTGATGTTTCTCCCAAGTAAAAACTCTTGTGTTCTCAAAAATAAAATCACTTCATTGGGGGTCTCTGGTGTATTTTCACCAACTCTACAGACTTCTTATAAAATGTATTTTGATGAATCTGTCTAAAACATCTGGAATCCCTATAACATAAAAATGAAAGGGGATATGATGCACTGCCGTCCTGGAGTCCCAAAGATGTCAGGAATCCGAAGATGTTAAATGAAATAACAAAATTAGAAAGAACACTGCACTCACCGGGACTTCAAAAAGAGGTGTCCTTTATTGCAGGGTTTGCATAACAAACTGCAGGGAGGAGGTACCGAGGTGACAACGGCACCGTTTCGGGCTCTCGCCCTTCTACGGGTCACTAGAAGGGCGAAAGCCCGAAACGGTGCCGTCGTCACCTCGGTACCCCCTCCCTGCACTTTGTTATGCAAACCCTGCAATATTGGACACCACTTTTTGAAGTCCCGGTGAGTGCCGTGTTCTTTCTAATTTTGTTACTGGACTGTGCTTTGTGTGTTTTACTGGCACCCCGGGTGAAAGCTCGGTCTCCTGTCCTTATTTGCCTCCTAATTTGGAGTTCCCCGTTGGTGGTGCTCTCTTTCTTTCTGTAAAGTTACTTATTGTTAAATAAATCTTTATTCATCTCTATGCGTTTCATGAGACTGCTGCTCACTTCTGCAGGAGATACAGAGGATTTCACACATGTTACAATAATGCCTGTATATATTGTACTAATAGTTGTGACGTAAATGGCGTGATGAGAGCATGAAATAAAGAAGAAAAAATCTCCAAACAACTTCTTTTCACAATGTGTGGTCACCGTAGAATCAATTAAAAACCTTAACAATTTAATACGTCAAATTGTCTAAAGCAGCAGTCACAGTCTACAATTGAAACAATATAAAATCTGAATGTAGAAGAAAATATAATGTATAAATAAATGCTGAAATTAAAAGTTAACCATTGGAATCGAACCTATAAAATTCTCCAACTGCCCAAATGTACCAGAGAGATGCTTTGTGTTGCTGCACTACCTGATCCCACTGAGTCTGTATGTTATTTATATTTGCATCCTGGTAGGGAGTGTCCCGAATCCACTGACCTCCACAGCACAGCCACCAAGATACAGCGGTGTTGTGCCACTGCTTTCTGACAATAGCAACACCGGGAAGCCGAGGACCAGTCCCAGGTACAGAGAATCAACCCATACTGATAGTCACAGGAGAAAACAGGAGAGACCGGAGAAGGAAGAAAAAGGTATTGGGGAAAAAAGCAGTGTACCCAGAGACACAGATCTGAAGGTTCGCAACCATACTTAAAATCAAAGCTGGAAACAGAGGATCGGGGAAGGGAGAGAAAATCAATGAAGAACAAGCCAAAATTACTTGTTATCCAGGCACAATACAAACATCATAAAATAGCTTATTTAGGAAGCTCTGCGATAAAAGTTGATATGCATTTCACATAAAAAATTAATGTGATAAAAATTGTTGTGTAATAAAAACTATTTAAACATATCTGCTTTAGTTCAGTTGATGATATGTAAAGTTGATGTTTCTCCAAAGTAAAAACTTTTGTTTTCTCAAAAATAAAATCACTTCATTTGGGGTCTCTGGTATATTTGCACCAACTTTAGAGACTTCTTAAAATATGTAATGTGATGAATCTGTCTAAGGCTAGGGCCACACTTTTGAGCCTGAATCCGTCTACTGGATCCGTTAACGGATCTGTTTAACATTACACACCATGAGAAAAATGGATGTGTCTTCCAAAAAGCACCAAAAAACATTGCAGGACCTATCAAATACAGTTCAAGGAAAAATGCAGTCCGGTAAACTGATTGCATTTGGATGCATTTAACAATGCGTTTTTTGCATTGCAGTCTTTGGGTGCGTTAACAGATCCGTGTTTACACATTTCCACATGTCAAAAACGGATCCAGTTAGCGGATTGCAGACGCAAGTGTGGCCCTGGCCTAAAACATCTGGAAAAGACATATTGATATAAAAATCTGAAAGGCAAAAAACACAAGACAACTTTCAAAAAGGTGCACATTTTTTGTTGAATTTGTTGCACATCAAAAACTAAAAACAAGCAAAAGTAATAATAATAATTTATTAAGCTATATGGAGCCAATTCATGAAAGTGGTTTCCTCACAACAAAGTTCACTTTTAACACTCATTTTAATCAATAAATCTTGAAAAAAAATAAATTCCACAATTTGAAGTGTATAGAAAAACTGTAATTATGCTGACACAATCTTATATATGTGCCCCTGCTATGTACTGTGTAATAGTTGTGTCTGACCATACAGGGATATGGTCTGATCATACCACATCTCCTGTGCTGAGATAATCTTATATATGTGTCCCTGCTATGTACTGTGTAATGGCCATGTCTGATCATACAGGGGCATAGTCTGATCATACCACATCTCCTGTGCTGAGATCATCTTATATATGTGTTCCTACTATGTACCATGTAATGGATGTGTCTGACTAAACAGGGACATGGTCTGATAATACCACATCTTCTGGGCAGGGGAGAAAGTAAAAGAGAGTATTCAGTCTTTACACCATGAGTTCACAGTTTAATTTACATCCTTCCCGCACCAGGAGATATGGTATAATCAGACCGTGCTTCTGTATGGTGAAATACGGTTTCATGATCCCTGGGTGTACTGAACTATCAGTATGCTGATTTGCAGTGCAGTCCTACATTCTAGTTCTGCGGGGCTCAGGTTTTCCATCTTTCCAGTGAATGCTCAATTACTTTACTGATTAACCTTTCTCAGAACTCTGCCAGTTGTACATTCTATGTGAGTGGTGCTGTTGACCTGCATATTTGTGTCTGACTAGTTCAGTTCTGATCATTGTTTACTGACCCCGGAGCATTGGTTGACTTCCCCTCTGCTTGCTTCCTGTAATGGACATAATCTAATGGTATTTTGACCCCAGACCATTACATGACCATGTCTCAGTTGACTCCCTTAATTCACTATGTGCCTTCCTGGAAACCTGACCCCAGTTCACTACCTGACCATGTCTCAACTGACTCCCTTTATTCTATGTGCTTTCCTGGAAACCAGTCCCTGAACCGTTACCTCACTACACCTCTTTAAACCCCTGGAATCCACCACGAGTCTTCATGGTTCTTGACATTAGCTTATCTGACTACTCTGCATTCTGAGTAGTGACTAGCATGACACACATCCATTACACAGTACACAGCAGGGGCATGTATGTAAGATTATCCAAACACATAAACATATTTTTTAAACATTTCCAATTGTGGAAATTTTTACTATTCGAAGATCTGTTGATTAAAATTAAAGTTGGTTCATAGGAAAAACCCTTTTAAACTGACATTGCATAGTTCAATCAAATAATTAACTTGTTGGAGTACTATGTGCCTGAGGGCCACTTTACACACACCAACTTCTGTGTCCAACTTCTGAACAACTTACTGGTTGCAGTGAAATCATGGACACATCATTCCATGTTGTACACAGCCACAAAATGGAACAATGTGTCCATGATTTCACTGCAACCAGAGATCTGTTCAGAAGTTGGTCACAGAGGTTGGTGTGTATAAAGCGGCCCTTATTCATTAAGAGGGAAACACCACTTAATGAATTATGTGCAATTCTTAAATGACGTTCAATTCTGCCAGAAATATACTCCAAGTCTGGGATTAGTTACTCCACTTAAGTGTTGCAACTTTCCAGGAATTAGAGGGGTGTAGCCACCTTCCATGTAAATTGAATAAAACTAGACAAAACACTGGTACAAAACGATACATAATATTGTAAAAATGTAATTGAATTTTTGAAATTCTGAAAAGTATTGTATTTTTTGCTACTCTAAAGGTACCGTCACACCTTACAACTTCGGCTGCGATGTCAGAAGTGATGCCGCGGATGCGTGCTCGCTTCCGACATCGCAGACTAGCTGTCACACGGCAAGATGTTGCCGGTGACGGCGCAGCGATGTGGCGCAGCGATCGCTCGCTGGGCTGGGATCAACCCAGCTAGTGATCCACTACAATGCAGCGAATAGGCGGGGTTGGCCGTGACATCGCTATTGCGGTGTCACACCAAACGATGCAGGAAAACCTGTCAACTCCGACTTGAACAACTATCGTTGTTGAATTGTACGTTTACACGCAACAATGCAACAACAATGTCGTTTCAACATCATTCCTGACGTCACTTTTGAATGACGTCGGAAACAATGTTGAAAGGTGTAACGGGGCCCTAAGGAAACCTTTAAAGAGGAAGTGTCAGCAGATTGAAAGTATTCAGTTTGCTCCAGTATTTTTTTATTGCTATATGCTTCCAAAGATATGGACCTTTTGAATTTGTGATCATTTGCATGATCTGTAACAAGTGGACATTAGTATTAGGGCAGAGACACATTATGCAAGATGCATGCGAAATACTCACATAAGTCTTGCAGGACTCACCCACAAAGGACTCCCCCTCTCTTTACAGCAGCTACATAGGAACACAAGCAGCAGACATGATCCCGTTGACAGAGGCAGGGGTCGTCCCGGGTGACTCATGTTAAACTGATGCAAGGATTCCGCATCCATTTTGCATAGTGTGTTTCTTCCCTAATGCAGAGTACATCTCTCTCATGATATAGAATCCTGAATTCAAGGACCCCCTTGGCAATTAGCATAAAACTCTGTGTACATGTGAGCTTTATGTCAAATGGTTATGCTATAGAATAAATTAAGTAGTAATGGCTCCTTAAACAACATAGATGCAAAATTAAATATTTGCTGTACGTGAAAGGGGTTAAATATTTTGTCAGTCTCAAAAGAAACGATTCTTAAGTCTTGTTTTTAAAAGTCAAAGCCAAAAAAATAATTAGAGGAATCTCAGCGCTATTTTGCTTGTATGCATTTTAAATAAGAAAATCACCTTGGTCCTGTAAGGCAGAGGCAAAAAACAATGAAGCATATTTACTGCACAGGTGTGTAAGCAGAAGCTCGGAGACACAAAATCCCTATGTACTCTTACATCCAATAAATCTTGTAACTAGAGATTCATGAATTGCTAAGAGCAATTTTTTTTATACTTTCTCTTCATCTTTAAAAGTTCCATAGATTTGAGCAGCTTAAGAGATAAGGCACACCTTTAGTACAAGAGACATTTGATATTTTTTGCTATTATATTCTTTCATTGCTTCATTATAATCCATAATAAATTTCAACATCTTTTCTTAACTCTGCATTGTGCCATTGTTATTCCTCTAATTATGTGAATGAATACTGGGCATTAGATTTCACTCTATCAATGTTATGTGACTTTATTAGAGATGATCGTATGTTTTAAAATTGGACTTTGTCAGTTTTCACAAATTTTTTCCAAAAACTTAATTTATGGTAAATAAATTCATGCTACTAAACCTATAATTACCAAATAAAAAATAAGTAACGCCTTTTAGCCAATTACTACAATCAGGGCTGGCTTTAAGGGGGTGAGGGGGAAACTGGGGAATTGCCAAGGGACCCCATTCCCTTGGGGGCATCCAGTGTCTGCAGCAGGAGCTACACTGATAAAAGCATTCAAATAATTGAAAAATAAGAAAAACACATACTTTGTATTGCTGCTCTTTCAAAAGTTTGTTCTATTAAAATCCAAAAGTAAATTGATCTGATTGATAACAACTTAATGAGAAAAAAATCTTACCGGCAAAGTCAAGATTTTTGACTTCTGCAAAATTGTAATAAAAGGATATGAAAACTTTGTATCTGCCCAGAACTGGTATCAGTAATGGTACCTTTACACGCCGCCACAGGATGGTGGCAACAACCGGGTACATGAGAGAAATGTATCTTGCACCGCCAAATCAACCCAAGGTAGCGGCGTGTGAAGACGGTTGTTGCCACCCGCCAGTGGAGGCACCTGTTTCAGAGCACTGCCCTAAAACAGGTGGTTACCAAGCCGATGGTTGCGGCCTGTATCGGCGTGTAAATAAGGAACAGAAGGGTTGTTTCTACACCATGCTATGTACCTGGTATGCACCTGGGGCGTGACACAGCCTCCGGGAAACCACCCCCCTTCAGCGATCATTGGAGGAAGCTCTTGCGTTACGATTGGTTGTCGCTGCATAGGGCGGCATATTTAAGGAGATGACCAGTCACACTACACAATTGCTCGAGCGTCATGTATTAGTCAGCCTCCTGCGCTGCCTGGCCAATCATGATGTTATTGCTTTGTCCTATCAGTGTACGGAATTCTCGTCATCCACAATTGTGTCACGCCCATGTGTTGTCCCTGCTGCACCAGGTCCCCCATATTAGCTTGTTGTAGCGGTGTGTAAATGAGGTAAGGTGCTCTGCAGAAGGTAACTTGAGACACCCGGCGGTGTATCCAGAGATAGATGTAACCTACCTTAGCGCACCTTGTTGCGGCGTGTAAAGGTGGTGCGATTACCGTTTGCAACCGTTTGTGCGTGCTCGTGCACGTGAAGTAGCCGGTTGTTGCCACCATCCTGTGGCGGCGTGTAAAGGTACCATAAGTCTGTCATTTCAGGACACAAAAAATAAGCCGTCTCATTGCATCATATCCCAAAAAATGAAAAGGTTCTGGGTTTTGGACAGTGGTGACAAAATAAATAATTTTTTTATTTTTACAAATTTCAGATTTTTTTACCACTTATATTAAAAAAACAACTATATATGTTTGGTATCTGCATACTCATACTGACTTGAGAAATCATCTTGCAAGATCAGCTTTACCATATAACTAGCATGGTAAATTAAACACACAAAAAAATCATAGGAGTGTCCCCAGCCATTGGGTCTACTGGCTTAGGATGGCTTCACACTGCGGTCAGGTCCAGTCCGGGGCTGTCAGGGGTGACAGCCCCAGGCCGGATTTTGGCCCCATAGTAGCCTATGGGGCCGGATGGAGCCGGATGGCAGATAGCTTCCATCTCGCCAGAAGAATCAGGTAGAAGTGGGATCTTTCTCCCGGATCCAAAAACGTTGATTGCAACATTTTAGTGTCCGGGTAGACCAAACTACACCTAATTGGTGTCTCCTGGATTCCCCCGGATTCTCCCGGATTCCCCGGGATCCTTCCGGGGCAATCCGGCGCTCCCTTAACATGGGAGCCTATGGGGCTGGATTGCCCCGATCCGGGAGGATCCGAGAGGATCTGGGAATCGGATACCGGTGGCTGCATGCCGCTGTAATAATTCAGGACCGCGGCTAGCTCCCTGGAGCCGCGGTCCTGAATAATCAGCAGCGGCAGCTGTGGCAGGATGCACACCGGACCGGAGGGCACCGGACCGGTTCTGTGTGCTGATCCGGTCCGGGGCTGTCAGGTTCACCCCTGACAGCCCCGGACCGGGCCTGACCGAAGTGTGAAGGCACCCTTAGGCTGGTTTCACACTGCAGTATTTTCCCTGATCAGGTTCCATCCGGTTTGTGTGCCAAAAGCAGGAGGGGAACTTGCATAGAAAAACTATAATTGATAAATTGACACCTGTTCTGAGATTTGGAGACACTCCTGATTTTGACACACAAACCTTATTGAACCTTATCAGGAAAAAAAATGCAGTGTGAAAAAACTGCAGTGTTAAATTTTTTTAAGCTTCCTTGAATTTCCAGGTGATTTTGACACCTGCAAGGTGTTAATTTTGGTGGTGCCAGATGTGCCACAGCTGAGAAGTCTAGGAAGGTTTCAATGTCCTTAAAACATCTGTTTAAGAGAGCTTAATATTTTTTTTGAATTTTTTTAAATATTATTTTTAATATAATTATTTATTTTTATTTTTTGGAGAGCAAACCATTATTATTGCATAAGGACAGAAGCATATGAGGCCATCTGTTCTAAACTTATGTGATAACAATTCATACAAAAATTGCAAGAGGCCATTACATGATTCACATCCATGATCTTATAGGTATATTCATACTGTTGAAACACTAAAGTATGGATATTGCTTCTTGAAAATGTGCAATCACTATTTCATGTCACAATAATAATACTAATAATACTAATAATATTTATTTATTTATATAGCACTTTTAATTCTGTAGCTGTTTACATACATGTGCAACACTATACCCATTGGGGCTTACATTTCATGCTATACATATACAATACAGAGTTTTGACAAGTGCATAACCATGTAATATGTATAATTAATATTATAGTTGTCTTTGCATTCCTCCTGTGCCCACTAGCAGTCCAAATGAATATATGATGAATGGTGACCTGAATAAACTTACGGTATTTGTTTTCATCTTCATTATGTCTCCTACAAAGATGTCATACTTTAATAATGACTGCAGAAAAGCACAACTCAGTTATACCTTGTGGCCTGATGAATTGAATTTGTGACAGTGATGTTAAGGGGGAGTCACACGCGTCAATATCGCCTGCACGATCTCGGCTGCACGTGACGTTTGCAGCGATATTGATGCGTGTGACATACTGAATCAACCAGCGATAAATCGCTGGTTGATGATCACCAGGTTTTAGAACCTGCTCTAAAACCTGGCGATTGTCGCCCGGTGGACACGCAGCATCGCTGCGTGTGACACCGGGAGTAGCGATATTCCAGCTCCCAGCGCCTCTCACAAGCGCTGGGAGCTGGTATCCAAGGTAAACTGCGGGTATCTAAACAGCGCGCGCTGCCTAGATACCCGACGTGTACCTTAGTTACCAGCCTCCTCCGCTCACCGGCTGGTATCTAAGGTACACAGCGGGTAACTAGGGTCCCTAGTTACCCGCTGTGTACCTTAGATACCAGCCGGTGAGCGGAGGAGGCTGGTAACTAAGGTACACGTCGGGTATCTAGGCAGCGCGCGCTGCCTAGATACCCGCAGTTTACCTTGGAGACCAGCCTGCTCCCGCTTCCAGCAGGCTGGCAGCGGGAGCAAGACATCGTGGAAACGATATTTAAATCGTTTCCATGATGTCTCTGGTCAATTGATCGCTGGTGAGTCTGTCTGTGTGACAGCTCACCAGCAATCAGCCGTCAATGTCGTCAGCGATCATCTCGCTGACGACATTGACGCGTGTGACTCCCCCTTTAGTTCTGTAGAGCATCACATAGAGGGTTCATTTGGAGCAAGGTATTAGGCAACAAGAGTGTGTAAACATTCAACTCTGGTACTGATTGCTTTGGTTTGAATCCTATCACTCAATGGAAGTGGCGGGCCCCTTAGGCAAAGCAAGCATAAAAACCCATGGAATTAAGTCAGTGCTTTCCCGCAATTTTACCTGTACAGTTCCAGTCCAATGTTAGTACACTGGTTGCTACTGCTGTTCAACTTTGTACCATGACAGCAGTGCACAGTTCTTTGGAGATGGATCCTCTGTAAGGCATGGCTGACATGGATTTGAAGGATGTCATCTTCCTAACCACCACAAGTGCAGAAGGTGGGTCAGACTCAGCAGAAGCAGACCCAGAGCAGCATCATGCAGAGGTGATGGAGACATATGTGAGCTGGGGCTCCATCATACTACACATGTTGGGTCTCATCTGCAATGAGGTGCAGATCCAATCCTGGGCTATGATGCAAGACGTGGACATGAGGAGCGAGTCACAACAGTCAGGTGAAAGTTTCACTATGCCATCTGTGACCAGAAGCACCACATGTCAGGCTGCACATGATCTTTAAGCATGTCTGGCTTGATTCCACCTCCAACCGGTGTCTTAGCTACTGGATCCCATTCCCCAATACCACCAGGACCAGGTCCTTTATGAGGATGACCTAGAAGGCATTGTTTTCCAGCCTTATGGATCACCCTCACCACATCGAGAGGAATTCAACTGGGTCAATGTCATGTGGGGATCACTACCTCCTACAAGAAACTATCTGATAAGGCATCAAACACCCCGTCCTCCTGTGTGCTTTGTTGAGGAGATTTGACATTCAAATGCCATCACCCTGGACTAGTTGAATGGGCCTTAGGCTAATGGCTTCCTCTACCAATGCACCCAAGGCCAGGTGGTGGCATGTCAGAAGGATAAGGGGTTTGGGTTCCTAATGGAACATGCCACTAAGCTTCTACAGTCATGGCCAAAGGTTTTGAGAATGATACAAATATTAATTTTTACAAAGTCTACTGCTTCAGTTTTTCTAATGGCAATTTGCATATACTCCAGAATGTCATAAAGAGTGATAAGCTTAACAGCAATTACTTGCAAAGTCAATATTTGCCTAGAAAATGAACTTTAACCCCCAAAACACATTTCAACATCATTGCAGTCCTGCCTTAAAAGGAGCAGCTAACATCGTTTTAGTGATTGTTCCATTAACACAGGTGTGGGTGTTCATGAGGACAGGGCTGGCGATCAATCAGTCATGATTAAGTAAGAATGACACCACTGGACACTTTAAAAGGAGGCTGGTGCTTGGTATCATTGTTTCTCTTCAGTTAACCATGGTTATCGCTAAAGAAACACGTGCAGCCATCATTGCACTGCACAAAAACGGCCTAACAGGGAAGAGTATCGCAGCTACAAAGATTGCACCTCAGTCAACAATCTATCGCATCATCAAGAACTTCAAGGAGAGAGCTGGCATTGTTGTCAAAAAGGCTCCAGGGCGACCAAGAAAGACCAGCAAGCGCCAGGACCGTATCTTAAAACTGTTTCAGCTGCGGGATCGGACTACCAGCAGTGCCGAGCTTGCTCAGGAATGGCAGCAGGCTGGTGTGAGTGCTTCTGCACGCACTGTGAGGCGGAGACTCTTTAAGCAAGGCCTGGTTTCAAGGAGGGCAGCAAAGAAGCCACTTCTCTCCAGAAAAAACATCAGGGACCGACTGATATTCTGCAAAAGGTACAGGGAGTAGACTGCTGAGGACTGGGGTAAAGTCATTTTCTCTGATGAATCCCCTTTTCGATTGTTTGGGACATCTGGAAAACAGCTTATTCGGAGAAGAAGAGGTGAGCGCTACCACCAGTCTTGTCTCATGCCAACTGTAAAGCATCCTGAAACCATTCATGTGTGGGATTGCTTCTCAGCCAAAAGAATCGGCTCACTCACAGTCTTGCCTAAAAACACAGCCAAGAATAAAGAAGGGTACCAGAGTGTCCTCCAAGAGCAACTTCTCCCCACCGTCCAAGAGCAGTTTGGTGCACAACAATGCCTTTTCCAGCATGATGGAGCACCTTGCCATAAAGCAAAGGTGATAACTAAATGGCTCAGGGAACAAAACATAGATATTTTGGGTCCATGACCTGGAAACTCCCCAGATCTTAAGCCCATTGAGAACTTGTTGTTAATTATCAAGAGACGGGTGGAAAAACAAAAACCAACAAATTCTGCCAAAATGCAAGCATTGATTATGCAGGAATGGACTGCTATCAGTCAGGATTTGATCCAGAAGTTGATTGAGAGCATGCCAGGGAGAATTGCAGAGGTCCTGAAGAAGAAGGGTCAACACTGCAAATATTGACTTGCTGCATTAACTCATTCTAACTGTCAATATAACCTTTTGGTACTCATAATATGATTGCAATTATATTTCTGTATGTGATATAAACATCAGACAAACACAAATAAAAAACAGAGGGCAGCAGATCATGTGAAAATATAATTTTGGTGTCATTCTCAAAACTTTTGGCCATGACTGTAGCTACTTCAACTGCTCCACCCTGCTGCAAGAAAGATTTTCCCAAAGACTATGTACCATCTTTGTATGGGAGGAGGTCACTTTTATGAAGTTGTGGGGCAGCAAGGGGTGGTTTGCAGTTTGCATATGTCGAGTTGCCACCGCCTATCAATTTGAGAAGTGGCAGGAGGAAGCTGACCTAGAGAGAAGTTGGCGTAAGGTGCAGTCAAGGTGTCTCTTGGCTGGCCAGTAAAATGCACCCGAACCTAGAGGGCCGGTCGATGTTCCCCAAGTTAGTCCTCTCTGTCCTATAGGGTGTGGTCATCCCCTAGTTTCTCCATTGTCCTCTCCAGCGGTAGCCATAATGGAGTGTGCTGGGTGCAGGTGGTAGCGGGGAATACCCCTACAGAAGGAGCTCCTGTGACCCCCCCAAAACGGTCCGGCAGAAGAGTACCAGGAACAACTGCGACAACCATCAAGGGCATGGCTGAAAATGGTGAGAGACAATGTCAGTGGACCTTCCAAAAGGCATGTTGGTGGGTTGGTAAGATAGTGTCCCATCCCTTAGTTGGCATTTTGGCTAGAGAAGGACTTGTTGGGGTTGTTTTTTTTTTTTTTTCATTAACCAAGGGCTGTAATTTTGTTGAAGTTATATTTTCCCTTCCAACATTTTGCGCCATTTGCGCTTCCCCCGACTGGGCATGCATGCAACCTTTAGGG
The DNA here is from genome assembly GCA_033576535.1 of Allobates femoralis. Classification (NCBI taxonomy): domain Eukaryota; kingdom Metazoa; phylum Chordata; class Amphibia; order Anura; family Aromobatidae; genus Allobates; species Allobates femoralis. Next base: position 139,688,817 of record JARQOC010000003.1, read on the forward strand.
TCCAACTAAAAGACCTTAATGGACTGTGCCTTACAGTTTAACTGCCCGGGTCCCCCGTGGATATATTTATTTTACTATGCCCTATTAAATGTTTCTTTCTTGGGGAGTTAGTCTGTGTGTTACAGTAAAGTTTTTTTTGGCTCACTCCTTGTGTGCTGGACTTTTTTTTGCAAACAAAGGGGTTTGAAAGTTTCCCTACATGACTGGTGGGAAAAAGCCACAGGCCTTTACGCTATAGTTGGAAAAAAAGGTAATGACATTTCCTTTTGAACCCTACTGGGGTTAACCTTTTCCGGAAATAAGATTTCTCCTATCCTTAGATCTAACAATCTAGAAACACGTTGTAGTAAGTTATGTGAATAGCCCTGTGTTTCAAATCTAATTTTCCACCTGAGCAAGTTCAAATTCAAAATTCATGGTGATCAGAACAATTCCTTTTTTGTGTAAAATAGCCAGAAGGAAATGTCATTAC
>JARQOC010000003.1:139689388-139730500 GCA_033576535.1 Allobates femoralis
AGGTTTAGTGTTGGGAAAGTCGATTTAACCTCATTGTGTCGCTGTCAGTGAAAAACGTCATACGCTTGATGGATGAGTGAGTGCCATATTTTCCCATTACCCCCTCAGTTGTCTTCAAAAACTACTTTCAAAAAGCAAAAGAGCCAAATTGTGATGTATGCTCGGCATCATAACTTCTGATGCCATACGTGCAGTGCGATCTCAAAATCTCACAGTGGTTTTCTTTTTTTTTTACACTTCCACATTCATTGTCAGGGGACTGTTTTGCTTAACAAAATATTGGACACAAGTAAAATGTTTAAAAAAAGTGTAACCACTGTCCAATCTGTAAGCATTTTTGAATCAGCCAAACATTCTAGGTAGGTTTTACGTAAAGTCCAAAAATCCTACTGCAAAGCCAGCATGCCCTTAATAATTGTGTGTCTCCAATTGGAAAATTAATGAGGGGATAAAAAACAGATTTCCAAGAAAAATATCTCGATAGGTTGTAATTTGTTTTTTGCTTTTTAGCTAGGTAATTTAATTCCCCATGTCAACAGTGGACAAAGTATGATGAATAGAACTAGCGGAGTGGTTTCAACATGCGGGAAAAAGGGCCCCTCAGTTATTTTTTGGATAAATCTTTCCCAAAAACTGGGCAATAAAAAGGCATGCAAAAATTAAAGGATGTGAGGTTTTTTAATTTGTGGGGAAGTTTTAAACAATATTTACTAGCTTTCCGCAATAAAAAGCCAAAACCCAAAATTTCTACATTTTTAGTAGGTACCCACAGAAAAAGAATATGCAGATAGCTTTCTTCAAAATGAGCTTTTTTAAAAAGGGTATCTCCCAAAAGGATTGTCAGGATTTCCGCTTTTCCGGTACCTTTGGTTCATTGCCCTTTGTCAAATTGATTTTGATGTTTCCCAGTCAGGTGTTTCCTGACCTTTTGCTTTAAAAGTCTGTGGTCCTGCCCAGTGCTTGAGTATTTTTTTCCCTTGCTGTTGCTCAGTGTGCAATCACTGCTTTCCTTAGAAAGCTCTGCATTCTGCTTTGGGTTTACATGCTTGTGCTCTTCTGCGTTATAGTGTGTTTCTGAGGTTTCCTGCCGCCAGCTTTGTACAGACTTTGCATCTGTGTTTGTTGTTTTGCCTATGAATTTTCCAAAATGATCCCCACTGATTTACTAACTGCATGAAAAGCTTTGTTCGGGGGACTTTCGATTATCATGAGAACTTGTTTCTTGGATGTACCTTAATCAGGTCACATTCTTGTGAAAAAAACCCTTTTTTGGCTGAATAAATCAAAGGAAACTAAAATATCAAAGAATACCTATAATTAAAGGAGTTTGTACCCCGGATCTTGGTACAAAAAACTTCATTAGTTCATATACTATTTTCTGTTTATTTATTTAAAACAATATGTATAATAACATTGGGAATCCCTCTCAGTTTTTTTTTATGTGTAATGGTGACAATATGTGGTTTTTTCCCCTCCCCTTTGCCCCTGATTATGCTTTTGGCTGTTTGTATCCCCTTTCTGCTTCATGGTTGGCCTTTTGGTTGCATTTGATTCTTTTTTCTGTTTTTCCCCACTAAAAATGTTAGACTAAGGCTGGGGTCACACATTGAAACCCGTTTTTGGGAAGGGTTTTCCCATGACCAATCCTTTTTTTTTTTTGGGTGCTTTTGAGCCTCCTGCACCTTAAAGTTTTTGGATTAGTCTTTTTTTCATTAAAAAGGGCTATGCGTTAACGCATGCGTTAACGCAGGGTTGCCTATATGGGGCATGCGTTAACGCATTGTGTTTCCCATAGGGCCCCTGTTAAAAAAATGCATGCGTTTTTAAACTGATGCCAAAAACGTTGCTAGCAACGTTTTTGGTTTCAAAAACGGTCATAACAATGTTTTGAGGTCCAGAAAAAACAGACAGGTTTTTTTTTACATCCAATCCGTTTTTCTGTCAGTTTTTGGACTTAGAAATAAAAAAGCCAAAATGAAGCCAAAAGGCCCAAGGGTTATGTGTGAACCAGGCTAAATCACCTTTTTTCTGACCATGTACCTCTTTCTCATCTTCTCACATTATCATATCTGATGCACTTTGCACTTTATATAGGATAGATTTTTTGTTTTTAATAGATACACTTATACTATTATGCATATATACAGGCATTGGGGTCAGTATCCCTTGCAGGGTTATTGTACAGTTATAGACTATTTTATTATATTTTTGTGTCTGCATTGTTTCTGCCCCTATATCCACTTCAGTGATTATTTTCACAGTCTTGCATTGTGTAACTGTTTTAGTTTTTGCAGTCACCTTTTTTATTCACACTAATCTTGTTCTGTAGGATATCCATGTCCTTCGTTTATGTGATATTAGTATATATGGTACCTGTTATGGAGGTTTTTTTTAATACAAGTTGCATTGAGAACCGCCTCTCAGAATTCCATACAAACCACGTAAAAGTGTTTCCTGTCCCCGCTTTTTTTCTCCTCTTCTTTATTTTGTACTGTAAAGTTGTACTTTTTATAGTCCTATCCTACCTCTGATGGTTTCGGTTACAGGTGGATGCATATTCATGGTGTCTCATTGTTGTTTTAATATTTTTTTTCTACCAAGATTCAGGCTACAAACTCCTTTATTATAGGTACTCTTTCACGTTCAATGTGAACTGTGAAGTAGGACTAAAACCATAAAAAGGCCTTGAAGTGGATCAAAGGATCTAAGGACTTTTTTGTATAGGCCTGGACTCATACCGCTGCGGGCCACGCCTTTTGTTTGTATTCTGTACTTTGTTTTTATTTGTTTGTGCACAATATATAGTTTTGAACATAACCTGTCTAGGTTTGGTCATTGCCTTACACTATCTGATACGAGTTTCCTACAAAAGTATTACGAGGATTTTGCTATGTAATCTTAGGACAGTATGCTGTAAGAGTTACAAAACCAAAAAGCAATCATGCTTCTCTAATCTGTGTGCCTGCTGTTAGTTACATAATATAAAGGATTTATTACCCTTTTGATTAGCTTTATAATCTCCTAATTTAGAGGCAAACTGGATAAAACTGATGCCAGAGAACAATTGCTTTACGGGCTCTCCTCATAGCAGAGTGCCCCCTTTGTTTACTATTGTAATTATGGTGTTTGGGGATGCACCTTTGCACACTGACAGGATTGAGTGCTGCAGTTTTTTCTGAATTCTAGTATAGGTTCACACCCTCTGTGCACCTTTCCCTGCCCTGGACCCATAAAGCAAGTGTTGTCTGGTATCAGTTTTTTTCAGTTTGCCTATAAATGAGGAGGCTTTTAACCCAGATAGAGGCTGAAAATGGAGGTTAGGAACCCAGTCAAGGAGACACGCCTTGACGCAGCGACTGGGCAGTTTATCGATATAGCCATATTCATAAAGTCAAGCGTTTCAATTTTTGCATTTTTTGCTTAGCTGAATTATTTCCGTATTCTAATTGTTATAGCAGAGTGCTGCTTTTTTTACTGTTGTAATTATGATGTTTGGCAATGCACCTGTGCAAACAGAATGGATTGGATTGAGTGCTGCAGTTTTCTGAGTTTAACCCCTTCCCGACCCTTGGCCCTACGTTTGGGCCATGAAAACCAAGTCATTCCCGACCCTTGGCCCTAGGGGTGGGCCATGGAATGATCGGGCTCCTACAGGCCGAGTGAGGGTCTCACTGACCTGTCACTCGGCCTGCAGGTACATGGGGAGTTGTACTACACCCCAGGGGGGGTCGATTTGCCCCCACCCCACCCCCCCCCGGCTACAGGCGCGGTGATTGGCGCTCAAAAGTTAAAGTGAAAATCACCGCGCCTGTAATGTTTCCCTGCCTGCCGCTGCTCTCCCTACCCTCTGATCTGCTCCCTGTCATCCTCTAACTGCCCCCCTGTCCCCCACCTCTCTTTCCTGCCCCCCCCCTTCATCTTTCTACCCCCCCTTCCTGTCCCTGCCGCCCGCTTCCTGTCCCTGCCTCCCGCTTCCTCTTCCTGCCGCCGCCTCCTCCTGAACTGCCCCCGCTTCCTCCTAGTCCTAAGTGCCCCCTGCCAACATCTACTGCCAGCCCCCCCCCTGCCCCTCCTGCCCCCAGATCACCGGAGCGGCGATCGGCTTCTCCCACTCACCTCTCCGGCGGGCCCGGCTGTCAGCGCTGCGTCCCGCTCCTCCTCCTCTTTCCTGTGAGTATCGCCGCCTCCGATCTGAGCTCTGTGCTGGAGCTGCCAGATCACTTCTACAGCTGGATCCTGAGGATCTAGCTGCAGGAAGTGATCTGACAGATCCAGCACAGTGATCCACAGTGACCATTATGTGATCACTGTCGATCACTGTGCTGGAGCTGCCAGATCACTTCTACAGCTGGATCCTGAGGATCTAGCTGCAGGAAGTGATCTGACAGATCCAGCACAGTGATCCACAGTGACCATTATGTGATCACTGTCAATCACTGTGCTGGAGCTGCCAGATCACTTCTACAGCTGGATCCTGAGGATCTAGCTGCAGAAGTGATCTGACAGATCCAGCACAGTGATCGACAGTGATCACATAATGGTCACTGTGGATCACTGTGTGGATCTGTCAGATCATTTCTAAGCTGGATCCTGAGGATCTGTGCAAAAGTGACTGACACCCCGGGCGCAGTGACCCACTATGTGCATCACTGCGCCTGGGCTGCAGATCGCTTCCCGCAGCTCGATCCCTATGCATGGGGATCGAGCTGCAGAAAGCTATCTAACAGCCCGGGCGCAGTGATGCACATAGTGGGTCAATGCGCCTGTGCTGCCAGATCGTTTCCGCAGCTCGATCCCCATGCATGGGATCGAGCTGCGGAAAGTGATCTGCAGCACAGGCGCAGTGATGCATATGTGGGTCACTGCGCCCAAGCTCTTAGATCGCTGCTCTGCAGCCCGATCTCCCTGCATGGGCATCGAGCTGCAGAAAGCAATCTGACAGCCCGGACGCAGTGATGCACATAGTGGGTCAATGCGCCTGTGCTGCCAGATCGCTTTCCGCAGCTCGATCCCCATGCATGGGGATTGAGCTGCGGAAAGCGATCTGGCAGCACAGGCGCAGTGATGCATATAGTGGGTCACTGCGCCCAGGCTCTTAGATCGCTGCTCTGCAGCCCGATCTCCCTGCATGGGCATCGAACTGCAGAAAGCAATCTGACAGCCCGGACGCAGTGATGCACATAGTGGGTCAATGCGCCTGTGCTGCCAGATCGCTTTCCGCAGCTCGATCCCCATGCATGGGGATTGAGCTGCGGAAAGCGATCTGGCAGCACAGGCGCAGTGATGCATATAGTGGGTCACTGCGCCCAGGCTCTTAGATCGCTGCTCTGCAGCCCGATCTCCCTGCATGGGCATCGAACTGCAGAAAGCAATCTGACAGCCCGGACGCAGTGATGCACATAGTGGGTCAATGCGCCTGTGCTGCCAGATCGCTTTCCGCAGCTCGATCCCCATGCATGGGGATCGAGCTGCGGAAAGTGATCTGGCAGCCCAGGCGCAGTGATGCACATAATGGGTCACTGCGCCCGGGGTGTCAGATCACTTTCTGCAGCTCGATCACCATGCTGGCGGATCGGGCTCCAGAGTAGCGATCTGAAAGCAAAGGTGATCGAGCGTCGTGGGACCTTCGTTGTGGACTACGTTGGAGACAATCAAATGTCGTGGGACCTTCGTTATGGACTACGTCGGAGCGATCGAGCGTCGTGGGACCTTCGTTGTGGACTACGTCGGATCTTTTTATAATAAAGATGGAGTCCGAATTGTGTCTGTGTTTTTTTTTCAAATAAAAAGATTTTTCTCTGTGTGTATTTATTGACTATAGAGATTCCTAATGGCGGGTCTAACATTGGCCCTATATTATGAATCTCGGGCTTAGTGCCAGCTGCCAATAAAAAGCTGGCATTAACCCCTTTATTACCCAGTTAGCCACCGACACCAGGGCAACTGGAAGAGCGTGGGTACAGCGCCAGAAAATGGCGCTTCAATGAATGCGCCATTTTCTGGGGCGGCTGCGGGCTGCAATTCGCAGCATGGGGGGCCCAGAACGCTTGGGCCTCTCTATGCTGAGGATTCCAGCCCCCAGCTGCCTAGTTGTACCTGGCTGGACCAAAAATATGGCGGAGCCCCACGTAATTTTTTTTTCTAGAATTAGTTCTAGAAATTTAAAAAAAAATGGGCTTCGCTGTATTTTTGGTTCCAGCCAGGTATGACAAGGCAGCTGGGGGTGGGTGGCAGTCCGTAGCTGCCAAGTTGTACCTGGCTGGACCAAAAATATGGCGGAGCCCTATGTCATTTTTTTTCTAGAATATTTCTAGAAATAAAAAAAAAAATAGGCTTCGCTGTATTTTTGGTTTCAGCCAGGTATGACGAGGCAGCTGGGGCTGGTGGCAGTCCGTAGCTGCCAAGTTGTACCTGGCTGGACCAAAAATATGGCGGAGCCCTATGTCATTTTTTTTCTAGAAATATTTCTAGAAATAAAAAAAAAATAGGCTTCGCTGTATTTTTGGTTTCAGCCAGGTATGACGAGGCAGCTGGGGCTTGTGGCAGTCCGTAGCTGCCAAGTTGTACCTGGCTGGACCAAAAATATGGCAGAGCCCCATGGGTCCCCTATGCTGCGAATTGCAACTACTAGACTAGTATGTTTTTTCACAAAAAGTTTCTTTATTCATTTATACGTCTCAATTTGTGAAGCACATGGTGGTTCAAAGTGCTCACTGTGCATCTAGATACGTTCCTTGGGGGGTCTAGTTTCCAAAATGGGGTCACTTGTGGGGGAGCTCCAATGTTTAGGCACACAGGGGCTCTCCATACGCGACCTGGTGTCCGCTATCAATTCCAATTGTTGGCAAACACCAGGTTGCGTATGGAGAGCCCCTGTGTGCCTACACATTGGAGCTCCCCCACAAGTGACCCCATTTTGGAAACTAGACCCCCCAAGGAACGTATCTAGATGCATAGTGAGCATTTGAACCCCCAAGGTGCTTCACAAATTACATAAAAATTAAAAGCACTTTTTTTTCCAAAACATTTCTTTTTCATTATTACGATCCAATTTGTGAAGCACCTGGGGGTTCAAAGTGCTCACTATGCATCTAGATACTGTTCCCTTGGGGGGTCTAGTTTCCAAAATGGGGTCACTTGTGGGGGAGCCTAATGTTTAGTCACACAGGCTCTCCAACGCACATGGTGTCGCTAAACAATTCCAATTGTTAGCGGACACCATGTCGTGTTGGAGAGCCCCTGTGTGCCTCAACATTGGAGCTCCCCCACAAGTGACCCCATTTTGGAAACTAGACCCCCCAGGGAACATATCTAGCTGATAGTGAGCATTTGAACCCCCAGGTGCTTCACAAATTCAATAATGAAAATATGAAATTTTTTGGTAAAAAACAAGTCTTTTTCATTTTTATGATCAATTTGTGAAGCACCTGGGGGTTCAAAGTGCTCACTATGCATCTAGATACGTTCCTGGGGGGTCTAGTTTCCAAAATGGGGTCACTTGTGGGGGAGCCTCAATGTTTAGGCACACAGGGGCTCACCAAACGCGACATGGTGTCCGCTAACAATTTGAGCTCATTTTGCATTCAAATTGTTAGCGGACACCATGTCGTGTTTGGAGAGCCCCTGTGCGTCTCCACATTGGAGCTCCCCCACAAGTGACCCCATTTTGGAAACTAGACCCCCCAGGGAACATATCTAGCTGCATAGTGAGCACTTTGAACCCCCATGTGCTTCACAAATTGGTCCGTAATAATGAAAAAAGAAATTTTTGTGGAAAAAAAAGTGCTTTTTCATTTTTATGGATGAATTTGTGAAGCACCTGGGGCTTAAAAGTGCTCACTATGCATCTAGATACGTTCCCTGGGGGGTCTAGTTTCCAAAATGGGGTCACTTGTGGGGGAGCCCCAATGTTTAGGCACACAGGGGCTCACCAAACGCGACATGGTGTCCACTAACAATTTGAGCTCATTTTGCATTCAAATTGTTAGCAGACACCATGTCGTGTTTGGAGAGCCCCTGTGCGTCTCTACATTGGAGCTCCCCTACAAGTGACCCCATTTTGGAAACTAGACCCCCCAGGGAACATATCTAGCTGCATAGTGAGCACTTTGAACCCCCAGTGCTTCACAAATTGGTCCGTAATAATGAAAAAAGAAATGTTTGTGGAAAAAAAAGTGCTTTTTCATTTTTATGGATGAATTTGTGAAGCACCTGGGGGTTAAAGTGCTCACTATGCATCTAGATACGTTCCCTGGGGGTCTAGTTTCCAAAATGGGGTCACTTGTGGCGGAGCCCCAATGTTTAGGCACACAGGGCTCACCAAACGCGACATGGTGTCCGCTAACAATTTGAGCTCATTTTGCATTCAAATTGTTAGCGACACCATGTCGTGTTTGGAGAGCCCCTGTGTGTCCTAACATTGGAGCTCCCCACAAGTGACCCCATTTTGGAAACTAGACCCCCCAGGGAACATATCTAGCTGCATAGTGAGCATATTGAACCCCAGGTGCTTCACAAATTGATCCGTAATAATGAAAAAAGAAAATGTTTGTGGAAAAAAAGTTTTCTTTTGTTCATTTTATGGATGAATTTGTGAAGCACTGGGGTTCAAAGTATCACATGCATCCTAATACGTTCCCTGGGTGGTCAATTTTCCTAAAATGGGTCACTTGTTGCGGAGCACCAATGTTTAGGCACACAGGGCTCACAAACGCAACAGGGTGACAGCTAACAATTTGACTGATTTTATTCAAATTGTTAGCGGACACCATGTCGCTTTTGGAGAGCCCCTGTGTGCCTAAACATTGGAGCTCCCCCACAAGTGACCCCATTTTGGAAACTAGACCCCCCAGGGAACATATCTAGATGGGTAGTGAGCATATTGAACCCCCAGGTGCTTTACAAATTGATCTGTGAAAATGAAATAGTACTTTCTTTTTCACAAAAATTTTCTTTTAGCTTAAATATTTTCGTTTTCACATGACAACAGCATAAAATTCATCCTAAAATTTGTTGGGCAATTTCTCCTGAGTACACCGATACCTTATATGTGGTCATAAACCACTGTTTGGGCACACAGCAGGGCTCAGAAGGGAAGGAGCGCCATTTCACTTTTTGGATGTAAAATTAGCTCCAAAATTCAAATTGCGCTCCTTCCCTTCTGAGCCCTGCCGTGCGCCCAAACAGTGGTTTATGACCATATATGAGGTAATTGTGTACTCGGGAGAATTTGCACAACACATTTTAAGATCAATTTTATCCTGTTGCCCATGTGAAAATGAAAGAATTGAGGCTAAAAAAACATTTTTGATAAAAAAATTAAAATATCCATTTTTTGTTTCCACTTTGCCTTAGGTCCTGTGAAGCACCTGAAGGGTTAATCATCTTCTTGAATATAGTTTTGAATAGCTTGAGGGGTACAGTTTTTGGAATGGTGTCACTTTTGGGTGTTTTCTGTCATGTACACCCCTCAAAAGGACTTCAAATGTGATGTGGTCACTAAAAAAAATGGTTTTGTAAATTTTGGTTGAAAAATGAAAAATTGCTCATGAACTTTGAACCCTTATAACGTCCTACCAAAAAAAAATTTTTCTTCCAAAATTGTGCTGATGTGAAGTAGACATGTGGGAAATATTATTTAATAACTTTTTTCTGTCACATATCTCTCTGGTTTATCAGAAAAAAAAATTAAAAATGTGAAAATTGTGAAATTTTCAACATTTTTGCCATATTTTTGATTTTTTCACAAATAAACACAAAAATTATCAACTTAAATTTAATACTAGCATGAAGCCCAATGTGTCACGAAAAAACAATCTCAGAATCGCTAGGATCGGTTGAAGCGTTCCAGAGATATTACCTCATAAAGGGACACTGGTCAGAATTGCAAAAAATGCCAAGGTCTTTAGGGTCAAAATAGCCTGGGTCCTGAAGGGGTTAAAAAAAAACCCATCTCTACTAATGAATTCATTGTCCAGTTTTTCTTGTTTAAAGTTAAACCAAAGTCTCTTTCCCTGCATTAAAAATTGGTGTTATTTAGACAATATTTGGCAATTCATAAGTGGACATCAATAGGATGTACTGCACATAACGCCAACTAAACTAAGGTTAGAAATAAAGAGTCAAAATCAAAGCAGCTTTGTTTAATACATGACACACCAAGAAGGGACAGAAAGTGTAGCAACTACAATGCGATAAACATTCATGTTAAAAAACTCGCTCCAAATCATTTGTAAAAAAAGCAAGTGACCTAATTTATGTAATAGAAGCAGAAATGGTGCAGAAAACCTGAACCATCAAAAACTCCAAAAGCTCAAAATGGGAACATAGACTTAGAGGTCTTACATTTGAAGACGTAATCTTTGTACCTCGTTGTGCCCCGAAGTGGCCGAGATCTTTTTTTCCAGTGTTCAATATTTCATCAGTGCCTTATGTATGGAACTATATTCTGGTAAAAGCAAAGTTTGTAGAAGAAAAAAAAGCTCCATACATTTGTTGTCAAGTGAAGTTTGACACTTTATGTCTTTGTGCACGTCCATGTAAGAACAGTAATAGTCATTTGATGTTTGTCAGACATTTTAAACAGGGGCCTTTTCATTTTTTGCCTTTGTACTATTTATAAAACCTCTATCACTCACATAACACTTTATTTTGAACTAATAACCTCTCTTTCGTGCTATTCCTGCACCAGCATATTTTAGGTTACATAGCCCTGTTTGCTTCATTTTGGCCAAACCATATACAGTCTGGCTCCAACAAAAAGCTGCAATCAATTTTATAGAAAATAATCAAAGAACATTGATAATGAAGCATATAACATATATATATATTTGAAAAAAAAATGTAAAAAATAACCCATTTAATAAAATCTTACAAAAAATTAATGTGGATGATGTATTCTTAGCCTATTACTTATTAAACCCTGACCCTTCTTCATAATTGCCTTCATGCCTGTTTTTTTTTTGTTGAGTTTGTATAATTTGCACCTTTGTTTTTATTGGCACCCAACTCATGATTCTACTTGCACCTTTTTATGAATCTTTTTTATGTGTTCCCCAGTTTCTTTTTTTCATGTATTGTTGGTAGACTTTAATGATTCCAGATATTCATCAATTCATACTTTTCAAAATTTGCAAAATGTCAGAGAACTCTAGACCTGATTCTTCAATCATTGCAACTGTTGCAACATTTTGTAAAAGATGCATTTTTGTTATACTCAAGAAGTCACTAAAATTGTTTATAAAAATAAAAAAAAAAGCCCTGTTTGTGACTTTGCAGCAAATTTATGAAACATGTGCGCCACTTTGATGCATTTTAAATAAAAGAGGTGAAAATACATTTGCTACCAATATTATGAAAAAGAAAATGTATTTATTAAAGTGAACGTTTCACCTGTCACCACCTTTAACATACTGTAATTGGGGTTCCTGTAACCCCTTTATATCTCCAGACTTTCCCCTGCATACCTTATAAATCAACTTTTAATGTGTCCCAGTATGTAAATGAGTTCTTAAGGGTGTGATGGGGTGTAGCACACTTTAGCCCGATCTACTTTGCTCAATGGAAAACCCACCCGCTCCACTGAAAATGCCACCCCTCTTGTGTATGTAGGTGAATGACATACAACATCATTCACACATCTCGCACCAGCATAGTGACGCAGGTCACTGTGCTCTATTAAAGCCGCTCAGTACCAGACGTCTCACGAGAGTCTACTGCGCAGGTGCGAGACTTCACAAATCTCAGGCACTGTGCAGCTTTAATAGAGCTCAGTGGCCCACCACAGTGACCCACCACTGGACAGTCACGAGACATATGAATGACATTGTATGTCATCACATACATACACACTTTGGGTAGAATTTTCAATGGAACCGGGCGGGTTTTCCATTGAGCGAAGCGCATCGGGCTAAAGTGTGCTGCACCCCATCAAACACTTAAGAAATAACTTTCATACAGCATGGGTCACATTAAAAATTGATTCATGAGGTATACAGGGGCACGTCAGTGGATATTAAGGGGTGACCGGAACCCAAATTACATCATGTTAAAGGTGGTGGGCATAGTTTATAATGCCCCAAACAGGTGACAGGTTCACTTTAAAATCGCATGCAGCGTGTTTCCAGTACATAACATCCTCTTCTTTTTTGACAACACAACTTTTTGTCATTAATCTACTAATTCTGGTGAATTTGGCATAAGAAATGTCAGTGAACACCTCACGATAAAACGAAAAGTGTCTTAAAAAGCATAAATGATAAATTGAGGTCATGTTCTATATACTCGCGTATAAGCCGAGTTTTTCAGCCCAAAAATTGGGCTGAAAAGTGCCCCCCTCGGCTTATACGCGAGTCATACGGTCCCCCTCAAAGTTTGGCGCCCCCACCTCAGTTTCTGGGCCCCCCCGCATGCAGCGCTGCGCATATACATTACCTGTCTAGCAGCTGTCACCCTCCGGTGGCGGATCGCGGCTCCCGGCTCCGGGCTCCATCTTCCTCGCTGACTTCCTGCTTGTCAGGTGACCGGCCGGCGTCGCGATGACGTCATCGCGCTGAGCCCCGGTCACAAAGCAGGAAGTCAGCGAGGAAGATGGAGCCCGGAGCCGGGAGCCGCGATCCGCCATCGGAGGGTGACAGCTGCTAGACAGGTAATGTATATGTGCAGCGCTGCATGCGGGGGGCCCAGAAACTGAGGTGGGGGCGCCAAATTATGAGGGGGGCCCTGCTGGGGCCCTGTATACTACCACTGGGGCTATATACTACCACTACTGGGGCTGTCTGTATACTACCACTGGGGCTATATACTACCACTGGGGCTGTATACTACCACTACTGGGGCTGTCTGTATACTACCACTGGGGCTATATACTACCACTGGGGCTGTATACTACCACTGGGGCTATATACTACCACGACTGGGGCTGTCTGTATACTACCACTGGGGCTATATACTACCACTGGGGCTGTATACTACTACTGGGGCTGAATATACCACTGGGGCTGCTGTATACTACCACTGGGGCTGTATACTACCACTGGGGCTGTATACTACTACTGGGGCTGTATGTATACTACCACTGGGGCTGTATACTACTACTGGGGTTGAATATACCACTGGGGCTGCTGTATACTACCACTGGGGCTGTATACTACTACTGGGGCTGCTGTATACTACCACTGGGGCTGTATACTACCACTGGGGCTGAATATACCACTGGGGCTGCTGTATACTACCACTGGGGCTGTATACTACCACTGGGGCTGTATACTACCACTGGGGCTGTATACTACTACTGGGGCTGCTATATACTACCACTGGGGCTGAATATACCACTGGGGCTGCTGTATACTACCACTGGGGCTGTATACTACCACTGGGGCTGTATACTACTACTGGGGCTGAATATACCACTGGGGCTGTATACTACTACTGGGGCTGCTATATACTACCACTGGGGCTGAATATACCACTGGGGCTGCTGTATACTACCACTGGGGCTGTATACTACCACTGGGGCTGTATACTACCACTGGGGCTGTATACTACTACTGGGGCTGAATATACCACTGGGGCTGCTGTATACTACCACTGGGGCTGTATACTACCACTGGGGCTGAATATACCACTGGGGCTGCTGTATACTACCACTGGGGCTGTATACTACCACTGGGGCTGTATACTACTACTGGGGCTGTATGTATACTACCACTGGGGCTGTATATACTACTGGGGCTGCGTGTATACTACCACTGGGGCTGTATACTACTACCGGGGCTGTATGTATACTACCACTGGGGCTGAATATACCACTGGGGCTGCTGTATACTACCACTGGGGCTGTATAATACCACTGGGGCTGTATACTACCACTGGGGCTGTATACTACTACTGGGGCTGAATATACCACTGGGGCTGCTGTATACTACCACTGGGGCTGTATACTACCACTGGGGCTGAATATACCACTGGGGCTGCTGTATACTACCACTGGGGCTGTATACTACCACTGGGGCTGTATACTACTACTGGGGCTGTATGTATACTACCACTGGGGCTGTATATACTACTGGGGCTGCGTGTATACTACCACTGGGGCTGTATACTACTACTGGGGCTGTATGTATACTACCACTGGGGCTGTATATACTACTGGGGCTGCGTGTATACTACCACTGGGGCTGCTGCTGTATACTACCACTGGGGCTGCTGTATATACCTCTGGGGCTGCTGTATACTACCACTGGGGCTGCTGCTGTATATACCACTGGGGCTGCTGCTGTAACACTGCTGGGGCCTGTATATACCACTGGGGAGGCTGCTGTATACCACACTGCTGGGGGCTGTATACCTGTGCTGGAGTCCACCCTCGGCTTATACGCGAGTCAATAAGTTTTCCCAGTTTTTGGGGGCAAAAGTAGGGGGGTCGGCTTATACACGGGTCGGCTTATACACGAGTATATACGGTAATTAAATGCTTATAGTAACCCATGCACAACTATTCTTCCAAATCTATATCTCTATAAACCATACACAACTTATTGTTCATTGAACAAGAAAAAAAACTATTAACAAAAAGGACAAAAAATCCCTCTGACATAAGGAAGTGAGTTTATAATTGTTGGACAGCTGTAAAACAATCAGAAGGTAGATACAACTTCTGTCTACATGTGCAGTGGGATATAGTTTTCTTGAAACGCTCTATATAAATGCAAATTTCAATTAGAAAACCATGTGTCTCACAGTCATTTTGTAAATGCATTATACTCTGCTGGAAAATGTGATATTCATCTCAACCTATGTTGTGTTCCAAAACCCCCCAAAAACATGTTTATTAAACTGCTATAAAAGACATCCAGCTCTTTTACTGCAAGGTCATATCTGATCTGAGAAGACTATTAAAAAGAAAATGGAGAAAAAAGTTTCTCACCTTCCATAACAACATCTGTTTAATGTATGGCAGATTTAATAGAATATAACCTAGTATTAGTGGGAAAAATGTTCACAGGATGCATCTCTATTCCTTGTGGAGGTGAACGAAAGCAAACTTCGTCTAATGGGATCTGCTACACAAAGGATAGCTGTATAAAATATTTTTTCATTTATTATGAGGAAGGTTTACATTTCCTAAAAGACACAAAAAATATCAAAAATGTATCCTTCTACTGCCCTAGTTTCTTAGTAACATAGTAAATGTAGTTAAAAAAAAATACTGTATATACGCGAGTATAAGCCAAGTTTTTCAGCACAATTTTTGTGCTGAAAAGTGTCCCCTTTGGCTCATACTCGAGTCACAGTGTACAGGCTCAGTGGGGGGCAGTGATCGGGCGCTGGAGGAGGCGGGGGGAGGCTGGAGTAGGAGTGGGCAGTCACGTGGACCCGCTCATTAGTGCAATGCAATATGCACTGCATAACCCTGTCCATCAGTGGAGGGGGGAGTGGTGCATATTCTATTTCACTATGTATACTCACCCCCTATGATCAGTATATGCCCCCCTCCCCTGTGCTCCCTCTCATGTGGTGGCTGAATGACAAAGAGGATGGAGGCATGAGAAACTGGCACAGTTCTTTATTTGGCTGGCTGTGGGCTGTGGGGTGAGTGCCGGGCTAAGTGAAAGGTGAGTGTGGCGCTGAGTGTGAGGCGACTGTGAAGTGATTGTGGGTTTGAGTGCGAGGTGAGTGCAGGGCTGAGTGCGAGGTGAGTGCGGGGGTAAGGGCAAGGTGAGTGAAGGGCTAAGTGCAAGATGATTCCGCGGCTGAGTGCAAAGTGAGTGAGGAGCTGAATGCAGGACTGAGTGCAAGGTGAGTGCAGGGCTGAATGTCATGTGAGTGCGGGGCTGAGTGCGGGGCTGAGTTCAAGATGAGTGCGAGGCTGGGTGTGAGTTGAGTGTGGGCTGAGTGCATGGCTGAGTGTGGAATGAGTGCAGGTCTGTGTGTGGGATGAGTGCAGGGCTAACTGTGAGGTGAGGTGCAGGGCTGAGTGTGAGGTGAGTGCGAGCTGAGTGCAGGGCTGAGGGTGAGGTGAGTGTGGGCTGAGTGAGGGGTGAGTGTGTGGTGACTGGTATGGGGTCGGTGGGCTGCAGCACCTGGCTCCTGCTGCTTCTGTGCTCCCCCACTTCATTCAGCTGAAGGACCTGTGGTAATGTCACAGTCATGATTGTGACATCAACACAGGCCCTGTAAGTGAGTTTTAGGTTATCATGGTAACGGGTGGGGGGCTGCGAACTGCTAGGGGTTGGCGGAAAAGAGGTGGGCACAGTGGGGGGGTGTCAGGCAGCGGAGGTGTGGGGCAGTGGGGGTGCCGGCCGGGAGTGCGGCGATCGCCATACTGGAAGACCCATCACTTGGGTGTTACAATATGGTATCCGGCGCACTACCAGTTGGCACAGTAGATTGTGGAATAGCGTTACAGCCAGACAGAGCAGGAATCCACAAAGCGATAATGTAAGTAGATAGGGGCTCTTAAATAAAGCAGCATGAGCCAGTCATCTGTGAGTATCTGTTACAGTAGCATTACAAAGTACTGTTGGGTGCATGGTAAATTTGAAGACAGATGAATAAGAGGGACCATATTCTGAGAAAAATTTAGAAAGGGGGATAAGGAAAGAATTAGATTAGTTAGATTAGAAATGAGTGAATCAGTTGGTGTGGGTTTTTCTGGGCAGAGCATAATAAGGGTAACATGTAAAAAATAAAAAAAAAATCTTACCCTCACCTCACTGTTCACTTCTCCAGCCTCACCACCATCCATCCAGTTCTTGTGAAATCTTTGGAACAGCCTCAGTAGCACTGAAATTCTTGGGGCTTCAGTCACTAAACTGAGGCTTTCTGGTCTGCTAGGTCCAGGATGGTTCTGTGCATGTGCACACAAAGCCATGACATCATGGGCCATTATTTCTGTGAGTGTATAAACAGAACCCTTCTGGGCCTAGAAAACTTAAAAGCCTCAGTCTAGAAACTAAAGCCACGGGGGTGTGTGCACTGGTGATTCTGATTCAAATTTTAACATCTTGCCAGCTTGTTATAGCTCTGAGAAATGGCAGCCAGCTGCGGCCATTCTGCCAGATGAGATACATTTTGGCAAATGTGGATTTTTGTGAAGTTCATTCTCCTCAAATTTATTTGCTCATTTCTATTTAGGTAAGATGATGGGCATGTATAAAGAGATGTGTTTTAGAGCACACTTAAAAATTTGGGGACTAGGTACGGTAATTAACAGATTGAGTGGGGTGATGCATTCCAGGGAATCAAAGATCATGAGTAAAATCTTGGAGATAGGAGTGGAAGGTTCTGATGATATAGAATGTTAGTTTATGATAAGTTGCAGAACAGAGAGCATGAGTAGAGTGCTAGAGATGCCAGAAAACATTTCTCAATTTATACCTACCAAAGTGGAGGAAAATCTATTGAGGAAGGGCCTGTCCTTTTCACTCATGAATTTACTAGACAAATTTACTTTTGTGAAAGATGTCTACTTATTCTACAGGCAGCTGACCTTCAAACTCCTGTACGAAAAACCCTCAACCTTGGATTCCCTAATACCAGTGGAGAAAAACACCTTTCAAAATCTCTTGGATCTCTTAGATGAAAATTCAGACCAGACGGGCAAACATCGAAAGTTCACAGGTAGATTACCTTCCGAAGTTTCCCCGAATCCATTCTGCAGGGGTGTTAAAAATTTGAAATTGGACAAGTGTAGACAAAACAACCTTTCCTTAGAGGAGAAAAGGGCTCTACAAAACTTGAAAAAACAACAAGATGTTGTGATTAAGGAGGCAGATAAGGGGGGTAATATTGTCCTGTAGCCAGTAGATATGTATGTTATGGAAGCTAAACACCAACTTTCCAACAAGACATATTACCAATCCCTCCCCTTAGATCCAACATCTGTCTTTAAAGCCAAACAGGACCGTCTTCTGAACCAGGCCTTATTCAAGGGTACTAGCTCCAAAAAAGAGTTACAGTTCCTGACATCACAACATCCGGTCATTCCAACATTTTATATGCTCCTCAAGGTGCATAAGTCCTTGATTCAACCGCCAGGTAGGTCTATTGTTGCAGGAATAGGAGGTCTACTAGAGAGACCCTGTTTCTATGTAGATTTTTAACTACAACCTATTGGCTTTTAACAGAGATCCTACATCAAAGACTCAGCTGATTTGATTGCCCATTTGGAAGACCTGGAGCTCCCAACTAATACCTATCTGATGACCTTAGATGTGGAATCTCTTTATACGAACATACGCCATGACCTGGGACTAGAGGCCGTCATATTCTTCCTGAAAAACAACTCAACAGGTACTAGGGAACATGACAACTTTGTTCTCAATCTCTTCTCCATAATCCTGAATTGTAATTATTTTGTTTTTGATCGCATATTTTTCCGTCAAACATCTGTAACCGCGATGGGGGCACGTTGTGCACCTTCATACGCTTTTTGGGATGGTGGGAGGGGACTATGGTATATAAGATGCCTAGATACCAACAAATTGTGTACTGGTGGTTTAGGTACATGGATAATATTTTGCTCCTATGGACAGGCCCTAAAGAAGAATGTGATATCTTTGTTGAGGAACTGAACAGTAATGGTATCTGATTTTAATTTTTTTAATTTGATATTTTAGGTGACCATTGTTATATTAACATGGATGAATAACCGGATCCTCTCATCATTGTCAAGAATAGTTTTGAAATGTAATAAATGGATGTTTTGTGTCTGTATAGGATTATTGTATTGAAGTGATAATAGGGCAGAAGGGGTATTTTGGGTAGAATTATCTGGTTTATGATATTTAATATACGGTCAACTGTCAGCAGGAAGGGTAAATAGGGCAGTGTTTATGGTTTTATATTGGCAGTGGTGCTATTAATACACGATCTGGGGAATTATCTTGAATTTCGGCCTAGTTAAAGGTGAGAGAAGTCGCATAAATAAACTATATGGGAGATGTATATAGTTGCATAATGTGCCAGGAGGAAAGGAGAGATAAATGCGGGATCATTAGTGTAGGATAATATGGTTAATCTACACCAGCACTTTAATAATATCAGATATTTTTGTAAACAAAATGTTTTTTTCACAATGATTGTTTAATTATAATGTGTGTGATTTTAATGTACCGTATGTGGTCTCTTTTGATGTTATGAATTTTTGATGTATTGCACTGTTATCATATAATGTATGTCATATCTATGTAGATATTCACTATATATATATTTTCCACATTATTAAATATTTATATATATTATTTGGGAATTTCAGCAGAGGCATTGCGGGTGAAATAGCGATACAAATGCTGAAATATTTAGCACGATTGATATGCACTTTATAATAGTTATTGTGTGACACTAATGCTCTGTTATAAGTTTGAACATGCACTGGTAATGCGAATTGATAGATCTTCCATGAAATATAGGTTAACCTTTGTCTGGTATAAACTATACTGAAGAGCTAATGTGGCTGCAGTTGAAGCACAGTGAATCATAGCGCAAGACCTCTAGCTGTGCGAGTGCGCATGTTAGACTAGGAAAGCTCCTAGCTTCCGGTGTCCGGTCACCATGGCAGCGCTGACACGCAGAAATACCGGTGTTAGCATTGCATAGGCTGTATCCGGAAGTCACGTGATTTTGAGGAGCGTGATCTGGAAGACATGCGCTGCAAACAGCGCACAGCTGGCGGCGATGACGCTGTGAACGGGGACACTATATAAACCAGGAATAATTAGATAAACAGCACACCCTGATGAAGATACAACTTTGAAACTTACGTAGGTGGATAGAAGTGGGCCACTCTGTATCTGCACTCCTGTGCATCAACTGCAGCACAAGGTAATGATATGACCAGCTTTATATAAAATGATACTTATTGTTTCAGGTTCTGAATTGGATGCGAGGAGGACAATTAGCCCCATGTTTTAAATATTCTTTGTGTGCCTCAGGAATTAGTAATATATATGTACAGATAGAGCAGCAGGACAATTAAAGTGGCCCACCTTATGTGGTATAATCTAGTAATATTATGGTACCTGGAAATGTTGTTTTAATATATGAATTTTAATGAATAAAGGATTTGTTGTACAAATTCATACAGCTTCACTTGTTATCTGTGCACTTTGGGAAGGTGCGCTACAGGTAATTTGGTTTTTATGTCAGTGAGTGAAATATGATTTAACCGGACTTTTGATTATTACTGAACAGTAATACCCTGAATATTTTCTTGACTCCGCAGACCCTCTCTAAAACAGCCAAGTCCCTGGATCCCAAACTAAAACTCTGGAAATAAGATCATAACAAACCAACTTTGACGAATAGTTTGTTACATTTTGGAAGCTTTCATCCTGACTATCTAAAGAAGGGGATTCCGAAAGGTCAATTCATACGCTTGAGGTGGAACTGTAGTGGAGGACTTTAACCTACACCGTTAAAGGATGCCTTTGGATATAGCTTTACCGTTATAATCTTTCAACAGTTATTGTGTGTTATTTACTCACTAGAAATAGGCCCGATGCTATTGCATCGGGAGTGCAGTGAAATGAACAGGTGCCGTAGAAATAGCCACTGAATAGTACAGTCCTCTCTTTAGAAAGTATGCTGTTGTTGCGGGATTTATATGGTGTATATGGTGGCTCAGTGGTTAGCACTGTATGTGGTGGCTCAGTGGTTAGCACTGTATGGTGACTCAGTGGTGAGCATTGTATGGTGGTTCAGTGGATAGCACTGTATGGTGGCTCAGTGGTTAGTACTATATACAATGGCTCAGTGGTTAGCACTGTATACGGTGGCTCAGTGGTTAGCACTGTATGGTGATTCAGTGGTTAGCATTGTATATGGTGGCTCAGTGGTTAGCATTGCATACGGTGGCTCAGTGGTTAGCACTGTATGGTGGCTCAGTGGTAAGCACGGTATGGTGGCTCAGTGGTTAGCACTGTACACAATGACTCAGTGGTTAGTACTTCATGGTGACTCAGTGGTTAGCAATTTATGGTGACTCAGTGGTGAGCATTGTATGGTGGCTCAGTGGTTAGCATTGTATAGTGGCTCAGTGGTTAGCATTGCATGGTGGCTCAGTGGTTATCACTGTGTGGTGGCTCAGTGGTTAGCACTGTATATGGTGGCTCAGTGGTTAGCACTGTATGGTGGCTCAGTGGTTAGCATTGTATATGGTGTCTCAGTGCTTAGCACAGTATATGGTGGCTCAGTGGTTAGCACAGTATATGGTGGCTCAGTGATTAGGACAGTATATAGTGGGCCAATGGTTAGCACTTTATGGTGACTCAATGGTGAGCATTGTATTGTGGCACAGTGGTTAGCATTGTATGGTGGTCAGTGGTTATCACTGTGTGGTGGCTCAGGGGTTAGCACTGTATATGGTGGCTCAGTGGTTAGCACTGTATGGTGGCTCAGTGGTTAGCATTGTATATGGTGGCTCAGTGGTTTGCATTGCATATGCTGTCTCAGTGGTTAGCACAGTATATGGTGGGTCAGTGGTTAGCACAGTATATGATGGGTCAGTGGTTAGCACAGTATATGGTGGGTCAGTGGTTAGCACAGTATATGATGGGTCAGTGGTTAGCACTGTATGGTGGGTCAATGGTTAGCACAGTGTATGGTGGCTCAGTGAGTAGCACACTATATGGTGGCTTAGTGGATAGCACTGTATATGATGGGTCAGTGGTTAGGATGGTATACAGTGGCTCAGTGGTTAGCACTGTATATGGTGGCTCAGTGGTTAGCTGTCTCCCTCTGTCCTCTGCCGCTGTGTCTCGCTGTCTTCTGCCGCTGTGTCCCACTATCCCCTGTCACTGTGTCCCGCTGTCCTCTGCTGCTGTGTCCTGCTGTCCTCTGCCGCTGTGTACCCCTGTCCTCTGCCGCTGTGTACCCCTGTCCTCTGCCTCTCTGTCATCTGCCCCTCTGTCCTCTGCCCCTGTGTTGTCCTGTCTTCTGCCCCTGTGTCACCCTCAACTCTGGCCCAATGTCCCCCTGTCCTCTGCCCCGGTTCTGTGTGCCCTCTTCCCCTGTGTGGCCGTTGTCCTCTGCCCCTGTGTGGCCCCTGTCCTCTGCCCCTGTGTGGCCCCTGTCCTCTGCCCCATGTGACCCTTGTCCTCTGCCCCTGTATGGCCCTGTCCTCTGGCCCTGTGTCCACCTGTCCTCTGCCTCTGTTCTGTGTGCCCCCTGTCCCCCCTATCCTCTGCTCCTGTCCTCTCCCCCTGTCCTGTGTGTCCCCTGTCCTGTGTGGCCCCTGTCCTCTGTCTTCCATCGGTGTTAACATTACAGGCTGTCTTCTTCCAACCTCAATATGTTTGGAGCCGGTCATGTGACAGGGTGCGCTGATGTGACGTGACAGAAGGCTTTTCACATGACCGGCTCCAAACAGATTGAGGCTGGAGGAAGACAGGCTGCAATGTTAATGACGGTGGAGGGTGAGAACAAAGCGGCGAGGAGGGAGGATGGCGCGAACGGGAGGAGAGGAGGGAAAGCGAGCAGCAGGGAGAGTGGGCGGCAGCACCGCTACTAGCCGCCATATGGGAATACCCATAACTTGGTAGCTCCAATATGGCGGCCAGCGTACTTCCGGTTGTGCTAACGCTGCTCATCTCCCGGTTGCGTCGCCGCTGACCTCCGTGCAGTGGGGGATGAGCAGTGGCTACTGTTGGGAGATCAGCGGCTAGCGCCACGGATCTCCCAACGGTAACAGTGGCGTCTTTGTCACTTAGACTTCAGGCACCTGTGTCGCTATCCCACAATGGCACCTCAATGCATTTTGGGATATCGACATAAGCCCCGGAAGTCTGTGACAACCATTGGTGATTATATAGTAGATATATGGCTTAACTGAGTGTATGCAAACATCTTTGTGAGAGAAACCCTGGTTCTTACTGTCATACCATTTGTGATAAGTATGTTTACTGGTGATCACCAAACCTTATATAGAGCCCTTCTGTACCCATACTAATATCCCTATGCTAGCACACTGATATACCAAACAAAAAACAATAAAGGCTGTGATATATCTTCTCTTATGTGTATTTAGAGTTACCTTGTTGATTGATTGTTCATTTATTTGCTTAGCTCAGAAAAGCAGGAGAGGACCACCTGTATTGGAGGTTACATGTAGCTATTTGCAGCCAAATTTTAAATGTTTTGTAAATGTGTGTGAACTGTATCTGTTAGTTCATGCTTTGTAATAAAATTTGCACTTGAAAAACAAATTGAAGGTCGTATTACTATTTTAACGACATCTTCTTCTTTCTTGCCATATGTGTTAAATTAAAATTGTCTAGCGATCCCCATTTATCTTTAGCTATTAGCTGTGCCCTTCAAAACCCCCCTGTTCCATTTTCTGGCCTGTACCTCAACTCTTCCAGCGGCCCTTGAAGAGTTGCAAACAGTAAAAAAATAACACAGAGAAAAAACATTTGAATAAAAATAAAACACAAGACAAACCTATACCCCATCATTAATTACCGTATATACTCGTGTATAAGCCGACCCGTGTATAAGCCGACCCCCTACTTTTGCCCCCAAAACCTGGGAAAATTTATTGACTCGTGTATAAGCCGAGGGTGGACCCCAGCACAGGTATACAGCCCCCAGCAGTGTGGTATACAGCAGCCTCCCCAGTGGTATATACAGGCCCCAGCGGTGTTACAGCAGCAGCCCCAGTGGTATATACAGCAGCAGCCCCAGTGGTAGTATACAGCAGCCCCAGTGGTAGTATACAGCAGCAGCCCCAGTGGTAGTATACAGCAGCAGCCCCAGTGGTAGTATACAGCAGCAGCCCCAGTGGTAGTATACACGCAGCCCCAGTAGTATATACAGCCCCAGTGGTAGTATATAGCCCCAGTGGTAGTATATATACAGCCCAGTGGTAGTATATAGCCCCAGTGGTAGTATAAAGCCCCAGTGGTAGTATATAGCCCCAGTAGTAGTATACAGCCCCATTGGTAGTATATAGCCCCAGTGGTAGTATATATACAGCCCCAGTGGTAGTATACAGCCCCAGTGGTAGTATATAGCCCCAGTGGTAGTATACAGCCCCAGTGGTAGTATATAGCCCCAGTGGTAGTATACATACAGCCCCAGTGGTAGTATATAGCCCCAGTGGTAGTATATAGCCCCAGTAGTAGTATACAGCCCCAGTGGTAGTATATAGCCCCAGTGGTAGTATACATACAGCCCCAGTGGTAGTATATAGCCCCAATGGTAGTATATAGCCCCAGTAGTAGTATACAGCCCCAGTGGTAGTATATAGCCCCAGTGGTAGTATATAGCCCCAGTGGTAGTATACATACAGCCCCAGTGGTAGTATATAGCCCCAATGGTAGTATATAGCCCCAGTAGTAGTATACAGCCCCAGTGGTAGTATATAGCCCCAGTGGTAGTATATATACAGCCCCAGTGGTAGTATATAGCCCCAGTGGTAGTATATAGCCCCAGTGGTAGTATATAGCCCCAGTAGTAGTATACAGCCCCAGTGGTAGTATATAGCCCCAGTGGTAGTATATATACAGCCCCAGTGGTAGTATATAGCCCCAGTGGTAGTATATAGCCCCAGTGGTAGTATATAGCCCCAGTGGTAGTATACAGGGCCCCAGCAGGGCCCCCCTCATAATTTGGCGCCCCACCTCAGTTTCTGGGCCCCCCCCGCATGCAGCGCTGCACATATACATTACGTGTCTAGCAGCTGTTACCCTCCGGTGGCAGATCGCGGCTCCCGGCTCCGGGCTCCATCTTCCTCGCTGTCTTCCTGCTTTGTGACCGGCGCGATGACGTCATCGCGCCGGTCACATGACAACCAGGAAGACAGAGAGGAAGATGGAGCCCGGAGCCGGGAGCCGCGATCTGCCACCGGAGGGTAACAGCTGCTAGACACGTAATGTATATGTGCAGCGCTGCATGCGGGGGGGCCCAGAAACTGAGGTGGGGGCGCCAAACTTTGAGGGGGGCCGTATGACTCGCGTATAAGCCGAGGGGGGGACTTTTCAGCCCAATTTTTGGGCTGAAAAACTCGGCTTATACGCGAGTATATACGGTAGTTTTGCTGCACAAATGATTCACAAAGCTCCTATTATCATAAGATGGGAGACTTTTTTTTTACAGATACATGTAATTTTTAAGATACAGTAGTTATGGAGGTATATGTACCTATTCAATAGTATTTGACATTTTGTAAACCTTTCAAAACTCCGCATGCGTTCACATCAGTAGGGTGCCCAGCGGCCGGAAGGTGAAGATCAGCAGTGGAGGTCTCCTCCTCCTGGCCACCGCTGATCTCCTGATTGTGTTGGCGCGGGAGATTTGAAGAAACAGCTGATCTTACAACTGTTTAAAGCTCCCACGTCGACACCGAATAGGTGATGTTAGCGCAGGAGATTTGAAGCAGCTGATCGCTGTTTCAAAACTCCCGCGCCGACATCACCTATTCGGTACCGGCGTGGAAGATTTAAACAGCTGTCAGATCAGCTCTATCTTCAAATCTCCTGCTCCGACACCGCCGGGAGATTATTGCGGCTCTAGCTGATCTCCCGGTGGCTGCCGCTGATTAGTGGCGGCCACCGGGACAGATTTCAATGTGATCCATAGTGTTCTCCTGCGCTGTCATGCGGGGGACACTGCAGATCCATTGAGATCCATGCATTATTTGTGCGCTTGCGGGCGCTTGCTCATAAAACAAGCGCCCGCAAACGCACAAAAAGTGTAAATAATTCAGAGGGCGGAGGAGGGCACAAAAATTATGCACATCCCAACGCAACTGCAACTGAACGCAGCCAAACACAGGTACCATGCGTTCCCATGATAAACATAGGAACACAGTGTGCTTGTGTATGGCTGCGTTCGGAACGCTGCATTCACAAACACAAAAGTGAAACCGGCCTTAAATGTTTGGACTCCACCAATCCAAAGTCAGACAGATTGTGCACAAATAGAGGGATTTCAAAATGATTATTACCCACTCCCAAGGGTTGGTTAACCAGCAAAGATCACTCCAAGAGCAAGCCTTAAAATAAAGTCTGCAAGGTCACAAAGGAACAAGGCAATCTGTAAACATATAATGGCCTCATCTAGATTAGCTAATGTTAATGATTATGAGTCCAATATCAAAACAGCATGGTCATTGAATAATATATAAAGAGATATACAATTTTTCTTTAGAAGATGTTCAATATCTCTGTGCAAACTATATCCAATAAAGACCATGCTGCGCCATGTTCAATATTTGAAAATGTATATTGTTTTTTTCAGATTTCAAGTAAGATATTGTATTGATATGATATGTATAGCAATGGCAGGAATGGTTCTGCAGGTTAACTAGACTTAATCACATTCTGAGAATGGGGTAATTAACATTATACACTTCTATAACAGTGATTAAAGCGAACCTGTCACCCCCCGTGGACATCAAAAGCTATAATAGCCACCTTCTGCAGCACTAAGGCTGCATTCAGGGAAGGTGGCTCTATGCTTTTGATGCCCTATATTCAGTCAAATATGAAGTTATATAAAGGCTTACACTTAAGAAGACCTAAGACCGGGAGGCGGGGTTTCGCACTCCTCCGACCCGCCTCCTCTTGTCAATCATGCAGGTCGCCTGCTGCTGCCTCCCCTCACAGTCGTTCATGAACGCGCGCCTCCGTGCTCCTCTATGGCGCCGCGCATGCGCTGTGCACCGGGTGTCCAGGAAGTCGTCGGGCGCGTTCATGAACGACTGTGAGGGGAGGCAGCAGCAGGCGACCTGAATGATTGACAAGAGGAGGCGGGTCGGAGGAGTGCGAAACCCCGCCTCCCGGTCTTAGGTCTTCTTAAGTGTAAGCCTTTATATAACTTCATATTTGACTGAATATAGGGCATCAAAAGCATATAGCCACCTTCCCTGAATGCAGCCTTAGTGCTGCAGAAGGTGGCTATTATAGCTTTTGATGTCCACGGGGGGTGACAGGTTCGCTTTAAGGTATATTAGCTTTTGTTCATTCGTACTAATAACATGTTATTGACCTCTGATGGCCGTGTTGTAATCTAATTTAATTAAGTAATAACAAGAAAATAGTCTGTGCTGGTTATAAGGTGTATGGTAAAAATTACTTTACTAATATATATGTTTAATGAACAGTAAATACATTAATAAAACTCAAAAATATAGAGTTTATTAAAATTTTTGTAAAGAGATAAACCGCTGTCTCTGCCGGTGACAGGGAGTTAAATTAAAGATGTATGATTACTCCAGAGTGAATGTATTAACCTTGAGAATAAATCTGCAGCTTTCGAAACGTTCATTGTTTTTTGCAGCTTGATCAGTCCTTGTTACAGGTCACTCAATATGGTGCGGTAACACCTCCCGGAATAGTGGATGTCACTGATGGAGCACAGCATGCTCACTATGCTGCCGAGACTCGGAAAAAGACAGAGAATTACCGCAGAAGCCTCTGCTAAAGGATACTAAAAAACAATGAAACAAAGTGCGATATAAAGCTCCGGAAGTTTAAATATCTAAATAAATTTGCCCTAGACCTATGTGCTACATGAATCACACATGATTTATTTATTTAACTTACATATAACACCATAAAACATTTAAAACCCACAAGAACAACCTCAAATGAGGAAGTGTGGGTACACATCTGGCTTATGAACAATAATTACCACAAAGTTCTAGTGCATACATAAATTTACAGTAGTATTGCCTGAGGACTAATACATCTAATGTGCACATCAATACAGATGAGAATTGCGATACAAAGCAGTTTAACATAGATACCAATGATTCAATACAAATACAAATATAGATATTAATCAGACTACTACACCTGTTGTATGCAGCTCGCATACTCCTATATAAACCTAGGTATAGCAAGGTTTGCACCAACCAGTGTATGTATATGTGTAAGGTATCAAGGTACCTATGTAACCTGAGTAAAAAAGAAGAGAATACCAGGGGGTAAAGAATAATTTTACCCCACGCATTACGCCAATGCAGGCTTCCTCAGGTGTATGAGCCCAAAGTGTACCGAATGTATAATATATTTTGTAGCTAATCAATTAATTAGTGAGGTGTTTAGACCACATGATATAGATTGATTCTAATCCAGACTGCTCGCTCACCCATTGAGGGGCTGCACCAATATTACATGACTCTGCTAGATCAGGTTTACATCTTTCAAGATTTTCACTACAAGATCTGCAAAGTCATTTTCAGAGACACTTAGCGCACCAGGTTTCAGAACTCACACAAAAATTGGGACCATAAAAATGTTCACACCACTAAGTTGGACCAATGAAGGATTCTCTCTCTCTGCTGTTTTTTTTATTTAAATATCCATTTTTTGTATCTTGCATCTACTCAGGTTGTGCATGTACATATTTGTGTTTCTTCAAATATTTTGTTACACCATGCCTGATGAAGAGACACGAGAAGTCTCGAAATCATGGCACTTTGTAACGTCAATTATTTTATTTTTGTTAGCCATTAAAAGGTACCATGAAAGCTAGATTATTATTTTGGGTCTCCCACTGGGAGCAATCAATCATTTTATACATTAATATACATATACACTAGCTGGGAGCCCGATACACATGCATCGGGATTCTAGAACGGCGAGTCTCTGACTCGCAATGGCCGCTTCGCGGCCAATGCTTCGCGCTGCAAAGTCGACTCGCCATGCCCGCTGCGCGGGCATAGCGAGTCGCCTTAGAACTGCTTGCAATGGCCGCTGCGCGGCCAATGCTTCGGGCGTATCCACATGACCACGCACGACTCGCAATGGCCGCTTCGCGGCCAATGCTTCGCGCGTATCCACATGACCACGCCGGGGGCAAAAAAGCCATTCGCAATTATATAATAGATATGGGACGACACAGAATTTTAAAATTTGTCTGATTGGTGAACTGTTCTTAATTAAGCCAGACATATTGTTTTTTTTTTTTCAATAAATCAAGAGACGTTAGCCATTGTTTCATTTCGGTCTGACCGGAATCCTAATGTCTTAATTTGTGGATTGCATGCTAAATGTTGATGACCAGGGCCCCTTTTACCCCATACTACTAAGTAGCATCCATCACTGCTTAGTGTGTGCTCCAGCTTGGAGAGCATTTTGAATTGATTCCATTTGGTGCAACACTGTTTAGCTTGAATATCCAGTATGATTTAATGCGCAGTAAAGGATAAGATACATTGCCACCTCTAATATTATTAAAGACTCATTTCAATCCCACAATCCTAAAAAACAGTCAATTGGCTATTGTGGCAAGTAGTGTGCAGCCACAGTTTCCTTTTTTGATGTTTCTCTGCTAGTGTGATATCCAAAAAATGATGTTGTATCCTCTTTCTTAATTCTTGCAACATTTGTCCCACATAGTTTTTTTCGCTTGGACATGTGAGGAAATACACCACATTACTTGTGCGACAGTTGATGTAGTTTTCAAGACGTTCTCCTTGTTGGTAACCTGTTCAACAAGGATGTTACTTACCGGTATTAACTGAGAGATGGAGCAATTTCAGCACTGGAAAGATCTGTGTAGGATCGTATCTATTTTCGAAAGTTAGGGTTAGGGTGAGGGTTAGGATTAAAGTTAGGGTGAGGGTTAGTGTTAGGGCTAGAGCGAGGGTTGAAGATTAGGGTTAGGCTGAAGCTTATGGTCAGGTTTAGGCTGAGGGTTATGTTAAGGGTTAGGTTTAGGGTTAGGACGAGGTGAGAGTTAGGGTTAGGGTGAAAGATAGAGTGAAGGGTGAAGGTTAGGGTTATGGTTAGGATTAGGCTTATGGCTAGGGTGAGGGAGAAGATGAGGTTTAGGGTTAGGATGAGGGTTAGGTTTAGGGTTATGGTGAGAGTAAGGTTTATGGTAAGGGTAGGGGTTAGGATTAGGATTAGTGTTAGATTGAGCATCAGGGTTAAGGTGAAGGTTTGGTTAAGGGTTAGGGTTTATTTGAGGTGATGGTTAGGGTTAGGATTATGGTGAGGGTTAGGGTTAGGATGAGGGTTAGGGTTAAGTTTAGGGTGAGGTTTTGGATGAGGGTTAGGGTAAGGATTGGTGTTCGGTTTAATGTGAGTGTGAGATTTAGAGATAGGGTCAGGGTTAGGTTTAGTGTTAGGGTCAGGGTTAGAGTGAGGGTGATGATTAGGGTTATGTTGAGTGTGAGACTTACTGTTATAATTAGGGTTAGGGAGAGGGTTAGGGTTATGTTTAGATTTAGGATTATTGATAAGGTTTGAATGAGGGTTGAGAGTTACAAATAGGTTGGCGTTAGGGTTAATAAGAGAGTTAGGGTTAGGGAAAGGGTTAGTTTTAGGTTAGGGTTAGGATGAGAAATAGGGTGATGGTTAGGGTTAGGTTAAGGGTTAGGGTGAGAGTGAGGGTTAAGTTAAGGTTAGTGTTAGGGTTAGGGTGAATGTTAGGTTTGAGAGTTAGGGTTAGGGTTAGTTTGAGGGTGAGGTGTAGGTTTAAGGTGAGCCTTAGGGTAAGGGTTAGGGTGAGAGTTGGGGTAGGGGTTAGGGTTGGAGTGAGGTTTTAGGTGAGCGTTAGGGTGTGGGTTAGGGTTTGTGTTAGGGTGGGGGTTAAGATGAGGGTGAGGTTTAGCCTTAGGGTTATTCTTAGGTTTATAGTTTGGGTGAAGTTGAGGGTTAAGATTCGGGTTAGGTTGAGGGTTAGGGTGAGAGTTAGGGTGACGTTGAGGTTTAGGGTTACGATAAGATAAGGGTTACAACTAAGGTGAGGGTTTAGGTTAGAGTTAGGTATAGGGTTAGGTTTAGGCGTAAGGTAGATTTAGGGTAAGAGTTGGGGATAGGTTTAAGGTTACAGTTATCGTTAGAGTTAGAGTGTGGGTGAAGATGAGGGTAGGAGTTAGGATTAGGTTGGAAGTGAGAGTTAGGGTGATTGTTTGGGATAGAGTTCAGGCTATCATTAGGGATAGGGTGAGTATGAGGGTGAGAGTGAGCTGAAGGTTAGAGTGAGGGTTATGGTGAGGGTTAAGGTTAGGATTATTTTTTGGGTTAATGTTAGGGCTAGGGTTAATGTTAGGGTTTGGGTTAGGGTGATGTTTAGGTTTATGGTTAGGTTGAGGGTTAGGTTTAGAGTTACGGTGAAGATTAGGATTAGTTTAAGGGTTGTTAATGTGAGGGTTAGTGTTAGGGTTAGACTGAATGTGAAGGTTAGGGTGAGGGCTACGGTTAGGGTTGAAGTTAGGTTTAAGGTGAGGTTTATTGTTAGGATTAGAATTAGGGTGATTTAGGGTGAGGTTGAGGGTCAGGGTTAAGGTGAGGTGAGTGTTAGGGTTAATGTACGGGTTAGGGTAAAGTTTAGATTACTGGTTAGAATGAAGTTTAGAGTTAGGGTTATGGGTAGTATTAGGGTTAGGGTGCGTGTTAAGGTTAGGGTTAGGCTTAGGGTTAGATTTATGGCCCAGGTTAGGGTGATGGTTAGGGTTAGCATTAGTTGAGGGTTAGTTTTAGGGTTTGGCTTAGCTTAGGGTTGGAGTGACGGTTAATTTGAGTGTTAGGATTAGGGTTAGGACGAGGGTTTGGTTGAACGTTATTGTTAGGGTTAATGTTAAGTTGAAGATTATGGTTAGCTATAGGGTTAGGGTGAGCGTTAGGATGAGAATGAGGGTTTTGTTTATGGAGAGATGAGGGTTAGGGTTTGGGTGAGGGTTTGTGTTTGGGTTAGGGTCAGGCTTAAGTTATTTTTAGGGGGAGGGTTAGGTCAAGGTTAGGCTGTGTTTGCTTTGGTTTATAGTTAGGGTAAGGGTGGGGTTGAGGGTAAGGGCTAGGGTTATGGTTATGGTGAGGGTTAGGGTTAAGGATAGGGTTAGGGTGAGGGTAATAGTGAGGGTTAGGGTTAGTGTGAGGGTTTGACATAATATTATTATTTGAGTTTGGGTGAGGGTTTGGTTATTGTTAGGTTCAAGGTGTGGGTGAGGGTTAGCATTACAGTTAGTGTAAGGGTGAGGGTTATGGTTTTATTAGCATTAGGATAAGGTTTAAGGTTGGGATGGGATGGGATTTAAGGTTAGTTTCAGTGTGAGGTTGGAGGTTATGGGTAAGGGTTAGGGTTATGGTTGGAGTTAGGGTTAGGTTAAGGTTAAGGCTTGGCTAAGGGTTAGGTTGAGGGTTAGGGTGAGGTTTTGGTTGAGTGTTGGGAGTTAATATTAGGGTTAATGTTAGGGTTAGAGTGAGGGTTAAGGTTAGTGTTAGGGTTAGATTTATTGTTAGGGTAAGTGTAATAATGAGGGTTAGGGTGAGAGTTAGAATGAAGATGAGTTAGTAGGTTTAAGGTTTTAGGGTGAGGTTAGTAGGGTGAAGGAGTGAGGGTGAGAGTGTTAGGTTTAGGGTTGAGATTAATGCTACTATGAGAGTTAGAATTAGGGTTAAAAATACAATTAGGGTGAGGGTAAGGGTTAGCGTGAGGGTTGAGGGTAAGATGAGGGTTAGAGTGAGGGTTAAAGATAAGGATAGGGTCAAGCTTAGGGTGAGGTTGAAGGTTAGATTAGGGTTAGTGGAAGGTGATGTTAATGTTAGGATTAGGATTTGAATGAAGATTAGTGTTATGGCCACTTTACACACGGCTACATTTCTAGCTTATCCACAGGTAACTTACTGGCTGAAGTGAAATCATGGAGACATTATTCCATTTGTACACAGCAACAAGATAGAACCATGTCTCCATGATTTCACTGCAGCCAGTAAGTTACCTGTGGATAAGCTGGAAATGTAGCCGTGTGTAAAGTGGCCATTAGGGTTAGATTCAGGGTTTGGGTGAGGGTTAGAGTTTTGGTTAGTGTGAGGGTGAAAAGTTAGGGTTTACATTAGCATTAGGGTTAGGTTTATGGTTAGTTTGAGGGTGACATTGGAGATTAGAGTTTTGGTTAAGGTCATGATTAGGGTTAGGGTCAGGTTTATGGTTGGAGTTAGGGTTAGGATTAGGGATAAGGTTAGGGTTAAGTTGAGGTTGACGGTTACGGTGAGGGTTGTTTTACGTTATAGTGAGGAAGAGGATTAGGGTTAAGATTTGGATAAGGGTTGAGGGTTAGATTGAGGGTTATGGTAAATGTGAGGATATTTGCGTAAGGTTTAGGTTGAGGGTTAGGTTTAGGATGAGGTTTAGGGTGAGGGTTAGGGTTAGTTTTAGGATTATGGTGAAAGTGAGGGTTAAGGTTAGGGTCAGGGTGAACGTGAGGGTTAGGTTTAGGGTTAAGGTGATTGTACGGTTTAGCATTAGGTTTAGGGTTACGGTTAGTGTTACGGTTAGGGTTATGGTTAGGGTGGGGGTGGGGTTGAGGTTAAGTGTTTGGTTTACGGTGGAGGTGAATGTTTGGGTGGGGGTTAGAGTGAGGGTTAGGTCTAGGGATAGGGTTAGGGTGAAGGTGGGGGTTAGAGTGAGGGTGGAGATTAGGATATGGGTTATGGTGAAGGTTAGGGTTAGTGTAAGGGTTATGTTTAATGTTAGGATTGGGGTTTGGGAGAGGGTAAGGGTCAGGGTTAGGTTCATGTTGAGAATAAAGATTATATTTAAGGTAAATCTTAAGGTAAGGGTTAGGATTTGGGTTACCATTAGGGTTCGGTTTAAGATAAGGGTTAGGGTTAGTTTGAGTGTGACGGTGGGGGTTAGGGTTATGTTTAGGGTCATAGTTCGGTTTTGGGTGAGAGTGGTTTTATGGTCAGAGTTAGGATAAGGGCTAGTGTGAGGGTTAGGATTTTGGGTAAAGTTAGGATTAGAGTCAGGATAGGCTGTGGGTCAGTGTGAGGGTGATATTGAGGGTGACAGTTAGGGTTAGGATGAGAGTTAGGGTAAGGGTTAGTGTTAGAGTTATGGTCAGGGTTAGGGTGGTGTTAGGGTTAGGGTGAGCATTAGGGTTAGGTTTAAGGTTAGAGTGAGGCTGATGGTTAGACTTAGGGTTAGAATTAGGGTTAGAATGAGGGTTAGAGTGAGTTTGAGCGTGTTAGGTTGAAGTGTTAGGGTTAGAGATGAGCCACCACCCCAGTGTTCGAATTCGATTCTATTTGTCAAATTTGCTGTGTGTTCATTGAATGTTCATCGAAACCGTTGAACACATCGAACACCATTGCAAATCAATGTAAAATGTGTTATAACGTTAGTACCGGGCGGGGGAGCAACTACAGGAAGGAGGGAGCATAACACTGGGAGCGGGGAGCAAAAGACACCAAGGGGGAAGCCAGCAGTGAGAAGAGGAGAGCACTTCACCGCTGGCTTTCCCGCTCTGTGCTGCACTTCCTGATGCCCCCTCCCTGCTCCCTGGATCTGCTCCCCCCGCCCTAACTTAGGATCAGGCGGGGAGACGGCGGGGAGAGCAATGAGGGGGCATCAGGGAGCAGGGAGCGCAGCACAGAGCAGGAAATCTGGCGGTGAATTTTCACCGCTGGCTTTCCCGCTGATTATTTCAAATGATCAGCTGATGCAGATCAGCTGTTCATTTGAAGAAGCCGCGGTGATGTCAGTGAAAGGTTCATGTGAGTTCCTGCAGCATGAACGCACTTGAACTTTCCCACGCGGTGCTGCACAGCTCAGCTACATCTCTGGTAGAGGTTCTCTACCAGAGATGTTGCTGAGCTAAAGAAGAAGCCTGATTGGACTATGTTAGGACCGGGTAAGGGGAGCAGATCCAGGGAGCGGGGACGGGGCATCAGTGAGTGGAGAGCGCAGCACAGAGCAGGAAAGCCGGCGGTGAAGTCTTCTCACCGCCGCCGGCTTCCCCTCCCTGGTCCTTTGCTCCCACTCTCTTTTGCCTGGTCCTAACTTAGGATCAGGATGGGAGGCGGCGGGGGGAGTGGAGGATCGGGATGGGAGGCTGCGGGGGGTAGTGGATCGAGCTGAATGATTGTTTGAAAGCCGGCGGCTTTTTACCACCGGGTTTTAAACAATCATGCCCCCATTTCAGTTTTTTCCTCTGCTCCCCGACCACTTTATAGGGTCCTTTTGGTGAACGAACTGTTATCGAACATAACCTCGAACTGCCAAATTTGAAGCTAATTGTTCGCATTCGTCGAATGACTTGAGCACCGCTCAGAACATGCTGAATTTGAGATTGGCAAACATTTTGAATCGAACATCGCTCATCTCTAGTTAGGGTTAAATTTAGGGTTAGGGTGATGGTGAGTTTTAGCGTGATCATTATATTTAGGGTTGAGTGAAGGTAAGTGTGAGCATGAGGACATGTTTTAGGTTTAGGGTGAGTGTGAGGTTTAGGTTTAGTGTGAAAGTTAGGGTGAGGGTTTGGTTTAGGGTCAGGGTGAGGTTTAAGGTGAGGAGGTGTTTAGGGTTAGGATGACATTTTAAGTTAGAATTTGTATGAGGTTTAGGGTTGGGGTGAAGGTTAAGTTGTGGTTAGAGTGAGCTTTAGATGAGGGTGAAGGTTAGGGTTAGGGAGGGGGTTAGGGTTAGATTTATCATTAGGGTTGGTGTTAGAGTGAGGGTTTGGGTTATGATTAGTTTGAGAGTGAGAGTGGAGGTTAGCTGTAGGGTTAGGGTTAATGTGAATATTAGGATTAGGGTTAACGTTTTGGTTAGCGTTAGGTTTAGGATTAGGTGAGGGTCAGGGTGAGGGAGAGTTTGAGGGTGAAGATGAGGGTTAGGGTTTGGGTGAGGGTTAGGGTCAATGTTCAGGTTAGGATTAGGGTGTGGGTGAGAGTTAGGGTAAGGGTTAGGTTTAGGGATAGAGTTAGGGCTATGGTGAGATTTATGGCTTGTGTGAGGGTTAGGGTTATACATAGGGTGAGAGTTATTGTTAGGGTGAGGGTTAGGATGACAATTAAAATTAGTGTTAGGGCAAGGGTTAGGTGAGGTTGATGATGATGGATCAGATAAGGGTTATAAAGTTAGGGTATGAGTGAGGGTTAGAGTGAGTGTTGGTTTAGGGTTAGAGTCAGGGTGAGGGTGAGTTATAGGGTGAGGGTGATGGTTAGGGTTAGATTTAGGGCTAGGTGAAAGTTGGGGGGGAGGTTTGAAGTTTTTACTTAGGGATAGGGTGATTATTAGGGTGAAGGTTAGAGTTAGATTTAGGGTGAGGGTTATGGTCAGGGTTAAGGTTAGGGAGTGGGTTAGGGTGAAGGTTAGAGTGAGGCTTAGGGTGAGTGTTAGGGTTAGAGTGAGGGTTAGAGTAATTGTGAGAGCTAGGTTTAGGGTATGGATAAGGGGTAGGGTTATTGTTGAGTTTAGGTGATCCATTTTCATGACTGGTCTCATACATTTGCTCCTGCTTAGACTATCTTGAATGTTTCTTGCTCTTCTTGCAGTCAGCATGGGCCTGTTGGGAACAATAGAAGATAATATTCTCCAGTTCTTGTTCAAAATATTTTTATATCATTCCACTGATTATTAAAAGATGTAATAGCACAGATTTTGTTCTGATTACCATTTTTTGTGATCCAGGGAATCAATACATCTCTCATTTTTGTTGATGTGCTCAATTGAAGACCCTACTGATAGTCTTCTTAGGGTATCCCTGAGTGCAAAAGCATTCAGTTAAATTTGCTGCTTCTGAAATAAAGTCAGAGTTCAGGCTGCAGTTCCTTTTCACCTGCACCATTGTTCCACATGAATACCTTCTTTGAGATGCTGTGGAAACTGTCCAAATGTAACAGACTATTTGTTGCAGTATCCTTCCTATGTAATTTGGTACATTTGCGGTTTTCAATGAGAGTCAATTTAATACCAAGAACTCCATCGTGATCTTGGAAATCGAAAGTAAGACATTTGATAAATTCATTGTGTTAAGTTCGGTGATGAACTACTAACATGTTTCCACTGATCCAGTCCATAAATACAGAATATCATCGATGTACCAGAACCAACAACAGACAGACTCACAGAACAGATGTAAAGGATACACATGTACAGCCTCCCACACCAGGCACCCATCGCTGCTCCGGAAAGCTGCCTGTAGAAGGTCCGGTCAAAAATAAACTAAATCTGTCTAATTGTAAAGGAAAGCAAGTCCAGGATGAATTTATTATTTGTAGTTTTACCTCCCAAATGCTCTTCAAGGAAGGACGACATGGCTTTAAGGCCAAAAGTCATGGCTGATGTAGGTATATCAGGGTCTCTACAGCTAAAGAAACAACACAGCATTTGCAGGTACACTCAACTTCAATTTAAAGGTGTACCAATGGAGTTGGTATAATAAAATACCATTTTAACGACCAGGTGGGTTTATCAGAATCCATTCACGCACAGCATGGCGAATCTGCCAAATGGAATTCCATTCAGCGATATATGCTCTTTTAGTACAAGGTAAAAGGTTGGTGTGATCGGATGGGTTGTAGAAAGGAATTCCTTTTCTTTTTTGTCAGTTACGCCGTTGCAAAAAGCCTCCATTAGTAAGTTCTTTAATTTTTTCTGAAAAACGGCAGTGGCATCTGAAAGGAGTTGAATATAAAAATCAACATTGTTTAGTTGTCTTCGTGCCTCTTGGATGTATTGCTTAATGGGCCATAGAACATATTACCCACCCTTATTTGCTTCTTTGATAACAAAAGAATTATTATTTTTCAGGGAGGTAATTGTTTCTTTTTGATCCTGAGACAAATTCTCTAGAGTATTCTTATTTGTTTTAGTCCATTAATATTATGCACGTCATGTAATCATCTATATCATGTCGTCTGAAAATCTCAAGAATTAATTGATTAGCTACAACATAAATTACACATTCGATAAACTTTCAGCTCATACCCCTGAGGAAGCCCGTGTCGGCATAACACATGAGGTGTTTCCTTCTTTACCTCCCTGTATTCTCCTCTTTTTTTACTCAGGTTACATGGGTACCTTGATACCTTAAACAAATACATACGCTGGTTGGCGCAAACCTTGCTATATCTAAGTTTATATAGGAGCACACTGCTGCATACAACAGGGGAAGGGATATGGTTAATATCTATATTTGTATTTGTATTACATCATTGGTATCTCTGTACAACTGCTTTGTTCTGCAATTGTTCTAATGTATTGATGTGCACATTAGATGTGTTAGTCCTCAGACAATACTATTGTAAAAAGTTCTGGTGCTTTATATCTCAC
Organism: Allobates femoralis; assembly: GCA_033576535.1. Lineage (NCBI taxonomy): Eukaryota > Metazoa > Chordata > Amphibia > Anura > Aromobatidae > Allobates > Allobates femoralis. Next base: position 139,727,402 of record JARQOC010000003.1, read on the forward strand.
TTTGTCTCATTGTTTTCTAGTAAATTTTGTTGTGTTTTTGCACGAAACGTGGTAGCATTTATTGAACTGTGCTGACCCTTTTTTGTTCTTGAATATCTCTTAAAGGATGCCTCTTGTCCTGATGAAAGTGCCAAATGCAATTAGGGTTAGTGGAAAGTAGGGATTAAAGACTCCATGAACCTTGCTGGATTGAGCTCTGGAAGTTGGATATGTGCATCTTTCTTTGAATACGGATTTGAGTATGGCAATGACCAGTAATAAATGAAAAACTGAGGAAATTTAATTTGCCTCATAAAGTATTATAAGTAGAGATTGACATTTTCAGACACAGATACACTGCAATCTTGCACTGAAGCGATTTCTATGGGACTGGAAATGTGTCTTTGAGTTACTAATAAAGTAAGTACAAATTTTATACATTCACTCTGGAGGGACCATACATGTTTACCTTGTCAACTGTCTGTCACTGGCTGGACAGCAGTTTATCTACTTACTTACAAAGATTTTTATATATTCTCTATCTTTGTGTTTTGTTATGTTGTACAGTTCATTAAACACATATTAGTCATTTTTACCATACTCCTTGTAACCAGTGCACACTATTTTCTTGTTATTATTTAAACTAAAAAGTGTAGATTCTTGGAAATATCTACTTTATTATGCTGCAGAGTTAATTTTAGGTTAGGTTTCTCTCAGCGCTGATTTATAACCTTTAGTTGATTTGTTATATAGAAATACTAATTTAAATAAGCTTGCTTACCTTATGTCTTAGTGGCAGAACTAGGGATGAGGGAGTATACTCGCTACTATTCGGTATTCGCCGAATAGTAGCGGTATTCGGGCTATACTCGCCGAGTACTTATGTGTACTCAGGAGTAGCGAGTAGTCCTAATACTTTGCGAAAGTAACCTAAAAGTGAGTAAAAGTTGTTAAAAAAAATAATAAAATTGCATACTCACCTTCCGACACCTGCATCAGGAACGGCAGAGAAGACATCCAATCGCTGGACAAGGACCTGTCACTACCAGCCAATCAGATGGCCAGTAGCGATCTGTCTAATCAGATGTTGCCACATCACAACCACGTGATCACTAGCGGCCACCTGATTGGCCAATTTGCAAGGTCCTAGACGTACTGTCAGGTCCTTACAAACTGGCCAATCTGGTGGCCGCTAGCGATGACATAGTTGTGATATGGCGCCATCTGATTGGCCAGATCGCTACCGGCCATCTGATTGGCTGGTAGTGACAGGTCCTTGTCCAGCAATCGGATGTCTTATCTGCCGGTCCCGATGCAGGCGTCAGACAGGTGAGTATGTAAGTTTATTATTTTTTAACAACTTTTACTCACTTCTAGGCTACTTTCGCAGTGTATCTACAGATACAATGCGAACGTATTCGTACTCGCTATACTTACAACGAGTAGCGAGTACCGCTACCTACTCGTTGCAAGTATAGCGAGCACGAATATTAAGGTACTCGCTCATCCCTAGCCAGTACCCTATTATACTAATTAAGAATAAATCATTGGGCCTGTAAAGCATGGGTGGGGAACCTCAGGCCCTTGATGACCTCCTGCAGCCCCTGGGTAGATTCCTGTGGACAGCAGTACTCAGGCTGGCAGATGCGTTTTGCCGACTGCCTGCCTTTTAAATCTAGCTCCGCAGTGATCTCTATGGCCAAGGTTCATCTTCCCCAGTGATTTCTATGGCCCAGCCTCAGCCTCCCGAGTGATCTCTATGGCCCAACCTCAGCCTCCCCAGTGATGTCTATGGTCCAGTATCAGCCTCCCTATTGATCTCTATGGTCCACCCTCAGCAGCCTCCTCAGTGATCTCTATGGCTCAGCTTCAGCCTCCCCTACTAACGTATATGCCCCTGGCCTCTATGGTGATGTCTATGGCCCTAGCAAGCCTGGAAAAGCACTTGAGAAGCAACATAACCAATATCACCTAACTTTACTGCCACGACAAGGAGAAGCAGCTCCAGCCATCACAATAGGGGTAAGGTGATTGTTTAACCAATTATAGCAGGGGAATTTTCAAGTTGATAATTTTGTGTGGTCCCTGAAGGTTGGTAGATATTTCCAAATGACCCTTGGCAGAAAAAGGTTTCCCACCCCTGCTGTTAAGAAAAGAGTAAGAAAGCTAAAATAAAGGCATTATCCAACAGGACCCTTCTTAGTGAGACCATTTTAAATTGATGTCTATAAATAACCACCACTCTAAATTATGCCATATTATGCAAATAAATAGCCTCCTCCCACGTTCATTAAAATTCTAAATGAGAAGTTTAGCAGTTTCATTAAAGCTCTATACTTCAGTCTGTCAAATGATATTTGACTATATTAATAAATTAATGACCGTACATTTATTTGTGGTGCGCCTCTTATTTGGATAAATATTTTTAATATGCATATGGTAAATGGCAAAGAAAAACATTAATTCATTAAACAAGGTTTCTTAGGAAACATTTCTGATACATACATATTAACTAGCTGGCAAGCATCCATTTATTTCTAAGTTAATGCAAATTGAATATGGTTAACAGAAAAATAATACAGCAGCTATTAGGAAATGAAGTGAGAAGTATCTTCATTTGCTGACTTTAATTACTAGTTTTCCCATCGCCCCTGTCAAGACTAAAATACTTGTTATGTTTAAATGGATTATCATTTACTTAAGTGATTACAATTACATGAAAGCAAGTATTTGATTAAAATATTTATACTGAAATAGTTTATTTTTATGAATCAAGTTACTAAAGGGCAAAAGTCAAAGGTATTATCATGGACTCTGTGTGTAGGTTAATCCTTGACTTCCTCATTGTATTATCAGTGTAATGGTAATCCCTAGCCGATTCAATATGAGTTTTAATTTACAAATAATTATCCGTGAAGTATGTAATAATAAGCAGCGTATGACACTTGGCTTTATGGGATAAATAAGATGTCTATTTTATAAATATACTAGCTGTACTACTCGGCTACTCCCGGGTTAATAAATAACTGCTGTTAGCTATAACAAAATAGAATTTGAATATGTCATATTAATGACCTGTAGGAAAATAGAAGCTGAGCTGTGATTGGTTGCTATAGGCAG
>JARQOC010000003.1:139730600-139768525 GCA_033576535.1 Allobates femoralis
CATCACATGATTTTTCTAACAGTGTCAATACTTTTGTCCACCCCCTTTTTATGTTTGGTGTGGAATTATATCCAATATGGCTTTAGGACAATTATTTTTGTGTTTTTATCATTGAAGACAAATTAAATGAAGATAATAATACCAAAGAATTTGTGATTGCAATCATTTTCAGGAAGAAACTGAGCATTATCTGACAGAATTGCAGGGGTGTCAATACTTTTGACCACAACTGTAGCTGTTACTCTTTGTGTGCATGTGGTGTGTACACATATCCCTGTGCGTGGTGAATATTCCATGTCAGGGCCCCACCTTTGTGACTATATGCTGGTATATGCTGTTAGTTTTTGGTGCTGTCATTAAGCCCCTCTCAATCACAACTCTCAACTGGTATCTGTCACTTTCTCTCTATTATGTACATAGGGCCAAAATTGTTTGCTGAATTGGAACGTGCAGGATTAAAATTTCGCCTCATAACATAGCCTATGACGCTCTCGGGGTCCAGACGTGTGACTGTGCAAAATTTTGTGGCTGCATTTGTGACAGTGTAGATGCCAATCCCGGACATACACACACACACACACACACACACACACATATACACACATTCAGCTTTATATATTAGATATGGTACATTTGTTTCTCTTATAGTTTTGCTGCTTATTAATCATATTTATATTTTTGAAGAATAATACCAGACGTGTGTGTGTTTTAGGGCGATTACGTGGCAAAGTTAGTGTATGTGTGGTGAAATGTGTGCTGAGGGTGGTATATGTGTTCAAGCACGTCGTAGTGTGTGGCATATTTTGTGTGTGTGTTCATATCCCCATGTGTGGTGAGTATCCTATGTCGGGGCCCAACCTTAGCAACTGTACAGTATATACTCTTTGGCGCCATCGCTCTCATACTCAGGTCCCCTTGTTCACATCTGGCAGCAGCTGTCAATTTGCCTTTCCTTTTCCTTTCACTTTTTCCCCATTATGTAGATAGGGGCAAAATTGTTTGGGGAACTGTAATGCGCAGGGTTAAAATTTCGCCTCACAACATAGCCTATGACGCTCTCGTGGGTCCAGATGTGTGACTGTGCAAAATTTTGTGGCTGTAGTTGCGACGGTGTAGATACCAATCCTGGACATACACACACATACACACATTCAGCTTTATATGTTAAATGTTTCTTGTTCAATTTGTTTTCACATTGAAACCTACATTTTAATGGCATAACATTATTCAGTAACTCTCTTATTTAACTGATTTTATTAATTGAGTTTTCCTTTTTACTTAGTCATTTCACGGCATTGATGGCTTAATACATTCCAATTCTTTAATATTACATAATGTTAGATCTTCTGTATACAGAGAGGAAGAGTACTAGAACTCAAGTGCCATGGGAAGTAGCAATTCTGAAAGTCAATATTGACCCTTTAATGAGCTTATAAATGTCAAGCCAGGATTTTCTACTTCCAATAGTTGGCACTAGAGTTCAAGTTCTTTCTGAATAGGTACTTTGCATAGTTAATTTCCCAATGGAGCATCACATGACTTAAGCCTCCTTATACTGGCATACCCATAGGGAGAAACATTACCTTTCAGATTCCAATTAGATCTGTCAGTGTTTCACTGACACATAACCTGTTAGAACACAAACTGGAAGATCTTGTATTCATTAATTGGCCATGACATTGTCAACAACCTTTGATTGATTGAGTGAAGGGGTTTCTGTAGGGTTTCAATGAAAATCTCAATCCTTTTCTTGATTGAAGACATTGTTGCTACTGGCAGTCACATCTAGGGGTTTAAACAACCCATAGTTGTGTTAACATCGATCATAGCCAATGAAGCAGAGTGTCATCTGCAGTAGTCTGCTGAGACCTACACTCCCTTCATTCACCAGGGACTCCATATACTTATACATTGACACTGTAAAATGGTGATACTGATCAGTAAGGCTCATTAATGCCATAAAAAGGCATATTGGCGGTCTTTAATGGAATAATATAGAAATACCATATAATAAAAAACGGCATTATATATATATACATTTTAGGCTTCAAACATAAAGATATAAATTCAAATTTTTTTGTGAAGCATCAACAACAAGTGGGACACAATCGTGAAGTGGAACAAAATTTATTGGATATTTTAAACTTTAACAAATAAAAAACTAAAAAGTGGGGCGTGCAATATTATTCGGCCCCCTTGAGTTAATACTTTGTTGTGCCATCTTTTGCTGTGATTACAGCTGCAAGTCGCTTGGGGTATGTCTCTATCAGTTTTGTACATCGAGAGACTGAAATTCTTGCCCATTCTTCCTTGCAAAACAGCTGGAGCTCAGTGAGGTTGGATGGAGAGAATTTGTGAACAGCAGTTTTCAGCTCTTTCCACAGATTCTCGATTGGATTCAGGTCTGGACTGTGACTTGGCCATTCTAACACCTGGATACATTTATTTTTGAACCATTCCATTGTAGAATTTGCTTTATGTTTGGGATCATTGTCTTGTTACAAGATAAATCTCCGTCCCAGTCTCAGGTCTTTTGCAAACTCCACCAGGTTTTCTTCCAGAATGGTCCTGTATTTGGCTCCGTCCATCTTCCCATCAATTTTAACCATCTTCCCTGTCCCTGCTGAAGAAAAGCAGGCCCAAACTATAATGCTGCCACCACCATGTTTGACAGTGGGGATGGTGTTTTGAGGGTGATGAGCTGTGTTGCTTTTACACCAAACATATCGTTTTACATTGTGGCCAAAAAGTTCGATTTTGGTTTCATCTGATCAGAGCACCTTATTCCACATGTTTGGTGTGTCTCCCAGGTGGCTTGTGGCAGGCTTCAAAGAAGACTTTTTATGGATATCTTTGAGAAATGACTTTCTTCTTGCCACTCTTCCATAAAAGTCAGATTTGAGTAGTGACTGTTGAAAAGTTCAAGGGGCCCAAATACTTTGACTTGACGACACACTGTAGATATATATATATATATCTATATATATATGTATGTCAATGGATTCATTCTGTTCATATATGCTGTATTGTCTGCCCTTTATGCACATTTGCACGTTTAGTTTTGTTGTGAAATTGAGTCAGCTATCTTGAGGTTAACGTCCCCATACACACAAACTCACACATACTCACAGTCCATGCTAATGTAACCTTTAGTTGTGCACTTGATTTAAGGGCATGCATTTAAGCAGGCTATTGTTTGGTTCAGGATGTCATAAATGGTTACTGGTATCAAGATATCCAGCTTTTAAATATGTGATGTTTTAATACTTTTTTTTTCTGAATGTGGTGTTCTTATTTTTATTTTAGACTAACTGCTGGATTTTTTTTTTGTTTGGATCTTTATAGATCCTTTCCCAATCAAGACTTTTTTTCTGAGCACTCCCTATGGTTCTTATAATGCTTGTTGTTGAAGGTGAGCTGTGTTTTTACTTTGTTGTTCAAAACCATGGACAGGATGAATCAGAGCCTGGCTACACGATTTCACCTAGGTATATTCATCTGAAATACTTTAGCAATTAAGAGAAAAGATAACTTGAAGGACCAAAGGAATCTATTATATACTTACCTTGTGGCGTCTGTGATCCAACTCCACTGTCATCGTGTCCTCCTATCACACATTTGGCAAGCACAAGGTGAGGTAGCCATATTCATGCACCCAAGTGATGGGTGTTCAAATATGGCCCATTAGTGGTATGGGACCCCCGCCGATAGCTGGCAGCAATGCCACACAAAAATGCACCCCAAAACCAGATACCACAGCCCGACACCAGCTATCCGCCCCCATGCCAGCCACAACCACCCTACAGGGCTTGTGGTGATTTCATGGTCATAGGTGGAGCCAGATCACATGACCATGAAATTACCACAGGTCCTTTCCCAGTCCACACTCCCTGGTTCCAGTTCCCTGCCCTCCCCCGCAGCCCACTCACTGCCACAGAATGGGAGCAAGCATGGGGGGGAAGAAATCGACCACAGTGAGGGAACAGATCCACCACAGTGGTTGGCAGTGACCACAGGGGCAGGGTAGAGAGACAGCACAGAGTAGGCAAGAGAGTAACCACAGGTGGTGCAGAAAGAGAACACAGCAGGGCAGAGAGACTGCAAAGGGGGACAGAGAGAGGTGGAGACAGAGAGACATAACAGGGGCGACAGAGAGGTAGAACAGGAGGAGGCAGATAGCAACCACAGGGGGCAGAGAGAGATCACAGGGGGCAGAGAAACAGCACAAGGAAGGAGAGTAAGCAGAGGTGGCAGAGAGCAACCACAGGAAGGGGCAGAGAGACAGCACAAGGGGGGCAGAGAGACAGTACAGGAGGATGGCACAGAAAAAACCTAAGGGGTCCAAAGAGCAACCACAGGGGGGCAGAGAGCAACCATAGAAAGGGGCAGAGAGACAGCACAAGGGGGGACAGAGAGACAGAATGGGGAATAGAGACAGCACAATGGTGGTCAGAGCACGTCCACAGGGAGTAGGTAGATGGCAATGGAGGTGGGGAACCAGGTAGACAGCACAGACGTGCCAGAAAGCAACAGCAGAGGGGTCAGAGAGTGATCACAGGGGGGCAGAGACACAACATGGGGGCCAGAGAGACAACACAGGGAGGACAGAGAGAAAGAAAAAGGGGGCAGAGTGACAACAAAGAGGTGCAGAGAGTGACCACAGGGAGATGGCAGAGAAACAGCACAGGGTGGTGCAGAGAGTGACCACAAGGGGGCCAGAGAGTGCGCAAAGGGGTGGCAGAGAGTGATCATGGGGGAACCAGAAAGCGACCACAGAGGGGGCCAGAGAGTCAACACATTGGGGTACAAAGAGACACATCAAGGGTGGTAGAGAGCAACCACAGGGGGAAGGGATACACCATGAGGGGGCAAGAGAGTGACCAAAGGGGAAGAAGCAGAGATGTGGAGCCCACTGGGACGGGGTACTCGGTACCGGACCGGGTCGCTGCTGGGGATGTCACGGAGATCCTGGTCTGGACCGTGTCCCGGGTTCTCAAAAGTAAAAGGGGATATATATACAAAGGATACGGTTTGTCGTGACGCCACCCACGGTTTGTGGTCAATGATGGGACCATCGTTGCAGCTTTTCTTCTGTCAGGAGGATGGATGGGCTGCAGCCAGATGGATGAGCCCGCCGGGGTCGGGCTGCTCCTGACAGGAATGAAAGGTAATAAAACTGTTCTTTTTCCCTGGAATTAAACACGGACACAAAGGCAGGGTTCACCGGGTTTACTTGGCAGTTCTCTGTAAGCAGTTCACAGTATACATCTGTACAGTTCACTTCTTAACACGAGTTACAGGTAGGGATGGGCGAATTACTCGCTACTATTTGGGACTCGCCCGAATAGTAGCGGACTCGGGGGACTCGCTACTCGACAAGTTTCCTTAGGAATTACTCGGGGGTAGCGAGTCCCTGTACTTTTGCAGTGTATCTATACAGATACACTACAAAAGTACCCTAAAAGTTAATCTAAGGGGTTAAAAACAATAAACATTAATACTCACCTCCTGTACTCCTGTACCTTATGTACCGGGACCGGTACCGAAGACCTCCGACTGTTACAGGACCTCCGAGATCACCGGGATAAGATGGGGAAAAGGATCTTGCAGTTCAGCCAATCAGCATGCGGCTAGCGGTCACATGGGTTTGTCATGTGACCGCAGTGCAGCCGCGTCACAACCCATGTGACCGCTAGCCGCATGCTGATTGGCTGAACTGCAAGATCCTTTTCCCCATCTTATCCCGGTGGTCTCGGAGGTCCTGTAACAGTCGGAGGTCATCGGTACCGGTCCCGGTACATAAGGTACAGGAGTACAGGAGGTGAGTATTAATGTTTATTGTTTTTAACCCCTTAGATTAACTTTTAGGGTACTTTTGTAGTGTATCTGTATAGATACACTAAAAAAGTACAGGTTACTATTCGGACTCGCTGGACTCGCAACTAGTAACGAGTCTCGGACCCGGACTCGTTAGAGTCCAGCGATTCCGAATATTTCAGGATTCGCCCATCCCTAGTTAAAGGCATTCTACTCTGGTTTCTACTCCACTCCCTGCAGCCAGGTTGTCACGCTCCGACCCTCACTTTCTCTAGTGTCCTTTCCAGGCTGTGGTCTCTCTCTCTCTGTGTGTCTCCGGACAGTGTAGCGGTAGCTTGGACCCTTGTGGGTCCTTGTGGTTACCACTGTGCTGTCTGCCCCTTGGGTAGGAACTCCAACTTAGAATTGGAGCTCCCGGTCGGTGAATCTGGGGATACCGGGTAAATCTTCGGTTCCCCGTCAGAGCCGACACTCTGCAGTGTGCCTAGCCTCCAATAATCCTCTCCCGCAAGGCAATATCAGGCTCCCTCCGACCCGTGTGATTCCAGTTTCAGTAAGGAAGGCTACTCCGCCGGTAGTTGGTCAGTGCTGCCGTATTCCTAGGACCCAGTGCTGCTGGTCTGTCTCTTTCCTCACATTCCCGGAGTGCTGGCTATGGATGAGCTTTCTCTCCATGGTTTCTCTGACTCTGTGGATTCGGCGTTTCTATCAGCCCCACTCCTCCAGAATGTGTGCTTCTCTCTTTTCTGCTCGGCACCCTCTGGCCTGCTCTCTCCTTCCTCCTCCTCTTCCTCTATTTCTACCTTCTGTCACCTGACCTACATGCTTTCCCACCCACTGTCCTCTAAACCCACCACCCTTTGCCTGCCTAGAGTTTCGGGTTCCGGGGTTGGATGCTGCCTCCTAGTGGTGTATGGGATGTCTGTGAGGGTGTTTGTTGTGCAAACTGTCTTTTCCTCCTACCTGGCTGCAGTTCCCTATGTGGCCACCCCGGTCGCAGGGGCGCCACAGAGAGACAGCACAGGGGGGCCAGAAGGCATGCACAGAGGTCAGAGAGTACACACGGAAAACAAGGAGACCTCAAAGGGGAGGCAGGGGATCCAAAGAGACAGCAAAGGTGGGCCAAAAAGCTACCACGAGGGGCAGAGAGACACCAAAGGGGGGCCAGAGACAGCAGATGGGGCAGAGAGACAGTAAAGGGGTATCAGGGAGACAGCATGAGGGGGACAGAGAAACAGATCAGGAGGGCATAGATACACCAATGATGTGCAGTGACCACAGGGGAGGTGGGAGAGAAACAGCACAAAGGGGGCCAAAGAGTGCATACAGGATGGGCAGAGAACAACCACAAGGGGGGCTAGAGAGTGACCACAGGGGGGCAAGAGAGACAGCATAGTGGGGGACAGAGAGATAGAACAGAGAGGCAGAGCGCGCACAGAAGATTGGGACCAGAGAGAGGGCACAGAGCAGACACAAAGGGGCAGAGACAGCACACAGGGGGCAGAAAGAGTACAAATGGGGGCAAGACAGCATGCACAGGGAGGACAGAGAACATGCACATAGGGTCCAGAAAGCATGCACAGAGGGAGCAAGAGAGCTCACACAGGTCAGGACCAGAGATCATAATCAGGGCTGTAAAAAGGGGGGCAGCTAGTGCACATAGGAGAGCCAGGTAGCGCATGGGGGACATGTCCAAGCTTTGCTCATTGCAGTGAATTATGTCATAGTCAATTTACTAGTGGAAATACATGCAATTTACCAGTGGAAGTACATGCAATATTTAAGAGAATTGGTATGTATACTATATATATATATATATATATATATATATATATATATATATGTAATGTATGTACAATATAATTGTCTAAGGCGTCTGTCGGTCACAGAAATCGTGTGCCAGACAGAGGCCGCTCATTGGTGGCCACAGCGTGGCGCAGCGGTCTCCTGCCGCAGCCTCACTGCAGCCTCCTGTTACTAACCCCTGCCACAAGCCACTGACACCGGGGACCGGAGGCTGCCGGGTTCAGTGCTCCCAGGGTACAGGGAGCGTGCATCGTGCGGCACCTCTACACTCTCCTGCTTCCTATGGCCGCACAGTCTGTCACAGACTGTGCGGCCATACGATGATCCCGGGTGTCCGCCTCCTGTCAGTGCAGCTGGGTGGCAGCAGCACATGACACCCGGGATCAACATGCACACCGCCGCCTCTGCGCCCGCCTCCTCTACACATACTCTGCTGGACAACGCGAGCATGAGGGCCAGCACTGGGACAGCCAGGGGACGGAGAGGTGAGAGCCCCTGTGGGTGTGTGTGTGTGTGTCTGGCTGTGGGTGTGAGTCTGTGTGTGTAGGTGTGAGTCTGTGTGTGTATGTGTGTGTGCGTGAGTCTGTGTGTTTATGTGTATGTATGTGTGTGGGTGTGAGTCTGTGTCTAGGAGTGACTCTGTGTGTGGGTGTGAGTCTGTGTGTGGGTGTGAGTCTACTCCTTCTGAAGCCCCCAGAGCCGCTTCGTCCTCCTCCCTTCGCCGCTCTGTGCTCCTTTCTCCCCCTGCCTGTGCCGCTCCATCCTAACCCACCGCACCGCTTCCTCCTCCTTCTTTTGTCCTCCTCCCCTCCACCCCTCCATCCTCCCCCTGCCTGTGCTGCTCCGTCCTCCCCCACCCCGCCGCTTCGTCCTCCGTCCTCCACCCCCCCGCCGCTTTGTGCTCTGTCCTCCCCCTGTCTGTGCCGCTCCATCCTCCCCCACCCTTTCCTCCTACTTCCTTTGTCCTCCTCCCCTCCGCCACTCCATCCTCCGTCCTCCCCCTGCCTTTGCTGCTGTGTCCTCCCCCACCCCGCCGCTTCGACCTCTGTCCTCCTCCCCCGACGCTCTGTTCTCCGTCCTCCCCCACCCCACCACTTCCTCCTTCCTTTGTCCTCCTCCCCTCCGCCACTCCATCCTCCGTCCTCCCCCTGCCTGTGCTGCTCTGTCCTCCCCCACCTCCATCCTCCTCTCCCCCGCTGCTCTGTGCTCGGTCCTCCCCCTGCCGCTCCATCCTCCCCCTGCCTGTGCCGCTCCATCCTCCCCATCCCACTGCTTCCTCCTCCTTCCTTTGTCCTCACCTCTGCCACTCCATCCTCCATCCTCCCCCTGCCTGTGCTGCTCTGTCCTTCCCCACCCCGCTGCTTCATCCTCCGTCTTCCTACCCCCGCCACTCTGTGCTTCATCCTCCCCCTGCCTGTGCCGCTCCATCCTCCCCCACCCCGCCGCTACCTCCATCCTCCTCCCCCCTGCCGCTCAGTCTTCCCTCCTCCCCCGCCACTCCGTCCCCCCCACCTGTGCCCCTCCATCCTCCTCTCCCCTGCCACGCCATCCTCCTCCGCCGCTCTGCCCTCAAAGTCCCTCCCTATTCAGCCCTCACCGCCTTCCCCATGCAATCCCTATTTCTATATTCTAGGATACCCGATGTGTTAGAATCGGGCCACCATCTAGTATATATATAATTATGTATTTTATATACATAATGCTGACTGTTTCCTTCTGTCCGAAGCTGGGGTGGGTGTTGCATGGCTGGGGTCTCCTGTAACTGATGGTTCTCTGCAAGTGTGACACTGCAGGCCCTGCCCCCTGCTCCAGTGTCCAGAGAGATATGGGTTGCTTTTGAGGTGGGATAGTATCCTGCTAAATGCAATGATATTTGTAAGCGGCCAAATTCGGTGAGTTTTTTCTATTTAGTAGTTGTGTACCAATTCGGTGATTTTTGTCTAAAACTAAATTATACATGTTATAATACAGATGAGTTCTGCACACAGAGAACAGGTCTGTAGGAACCTGTTCACACCGCCAGCATAATTGGAAACAAAAAGCTATTGCGACAAAAAACAACAGTACACTGCAGTAAAAATATTAAAATGCATGTGCAGTATAAAAATGGTATAACAAATACAGGGTACTTAGTTAATCCTTTTTTTGCGCAGAAAAAGTTATTTTAAGCCACGTCACTATCTTCAAAGTGTACCCATCTCAGACGCAGTCCTAACTGTTGTATTAAAAACCTGACTGGTGTGAATACTTACCAGTAAACAGGAGCCAGCATGACCAGTGTCTGAAGTGGAATGAAGGCGACGGGGCTCTATGTGTGCAGGGCCCAGAGAGGGGCGGGAACTCCATCTTTTGCATGGCAAGAGGCAATTAATTATAACACAGATGAGTCCTGCACACAGAGAACAGGTCTGTAGGAACCTGTTCACACCGCCAGCATAATTGGAAACAAAAAGCTATTGCGACAAAAAACAACAGTACACTGCAGTAAAAATATTAAAATGCAAGTGCAGTATAAAAATGGTATAACAAATACAGGGTACTTAGTTAATCCGTTTTTTTGCGCAGAAAAAGTTATTTTAAGCCACGTCACTATCTTCAAAGTGTACCCATCTCAGACGCAGTCCTAACTGTTGTATTAAAAACCTGACTGGTGTGAATACTTACCAGTAAACAGGAGCCAGCATGACCCCGCCCCTCTCTGGGCCCTGCACACATAGAGCCCCGTCGCCTTCATTCCACTTCAGACACTGGTCATGCTGGCTCCTGTTTACTGGTAAGTATTCACACCAGTCAGGTTTTTAATACAACAGTTAGGACCGCGTCTGAGATGGGTACACTTTGAAGATAGTGACGTGGCTTAAAATAACTTTTTCTGCACAAAAAAACGGATTAACTAAGTACCCTGTATTTGTTATACTATTTTTATACTGCACTTGCATTTTAATATTTTTACTGCAGTGTACTGTTGTTTTTTGTCGCAATAGCTTTTTGTTTCCAATTAAATTATACATGTGTTAAACATGTAGCTAGCTAGGTACTCGTAGGCGTGAGGGCCCGTGACAGGGGCTACGAGCTTACGTTATTTTAGTCCAAGATATCAAACTAACACCTCACTTTCATCTATAGTGTTATATTGCATTTTTTTATCCATCTGCAGTCTACAGCTGAGTCCTCTAGGGGGCATCAGTCATTTGTGTTGCATATTTTGTTGCAGAACAGCCCGCCTTGTCTAACAGCTGGGCGTCATTAATAGGCTACTTTCTGACACTATGCTCCACTATTGGAGTGGCTGCCGCCCTATGGTGATCTCATGTCCAGTGATACCACCTGTCTCCTCCTTGTGGCACGGCTGGTCGCAGATGCCACAATCGCCCCCGTTGTCAGGGTTGTAGGAGATGGAGAATCGGTGTTGAGAGATATGGGTTGCTTCTGAGGTGGCTGATAGTATCCTGCTAAATGCAATGATATTTGTAAGCGGCCAAATTCGGTGAGTTTATTCTATTTAGTAGTTGTGTACCAATTCAGTGATTTTTGTCTAAAGCTAAGTTATACATGTGTTAAACATGTGGCTAGGTATTCGTAGGCGTGAGGGCCCGTGACGGGGGCTACAAGCTTACGTTATTTTGGTCCAAAATATCAAACTAACACCTCACTTTCGTCTATAGTGTTATATTGCATTTTATTTATCCATATGCAGTCTACAGCTGAGCCCTCTAGGGGGCGTCAGTCATTTGTGTTGCATATTTTGTTGCAGTGCAGCCCGCCTTGTCTAACAGGTGTGCGTCATTAATAGGCTGCTTTCTGACACTATGCTCCACTATTGGAGTGACTACCGCCCTGTGGTGATCTCATGTCCAGTGATACCACCTGTCTCCTCCTTGTGGCACGGCTGGTCGCAGCAGATGCCACAATTGCCCCCGTTGTCAGGGTTGTAGGAGATGGAGCATCGGTGTTGAGAGATATGGGTTGCTTCTGAGGTGGCTGATAGTATCCTGCTAAATGCAATGATATTTGTAAGCGGCCAAATTCGGTGAGTTTTTTCTATTTAGTAGTTGTGTACCAATTCGGTGATTTTTGTCTAAAACTAAATTATACATGTGTTAAACATGTGGCTAGGTACTCATAGGCGTGAGGGCCCGTGACGGGGGCTACGAGCTTACGTTATTTTGGTCCAAGATATCAAACTAACACCTCACTTTCATCTATAGTGTTATATTGCAATTTTTTTATTCATCTGCAGTCTACAGCTGAGCCCTCTAGGGGGCGTCAGTCATTTGTGTTGCATATTTTGTTGCAGAGCAGCCTTCCTTGTTTAACAGCTGGGCGTCATTAATAGGCTGCTTTCTGACACAATGCTCCACTATTGGAGTGAGTATATGTGTATATATGTGTACGATGTGATCCACTGTGTGTATGTGTGTCATGTGATGCAGCGGGTCATATCATACATACACACAAGCGGCGGGTCACATCGCACACATACACATATATACATACACACATAGAGTCACATGACATGGCAGGCACATACACATATACACACATATTCACACAGTGGGCCGCACAACGTGGTAGGGACACAAATAAATTCACACATAAGCGCCAGAAGACATACACATATACGCACAAATATACACATGCACACATGGATCACGTGTTGCAGCAGGTCCACATATACACACATGCTGGGGACACACACACATACATGTGTGTGTGTGTATATAACACACATGTGGCGGGTCACATTATGCACACATATTTACATAAACAAACATATATACACAAGTATTCACATACAAATGCAGCGGGTCACGTCATACACATATACACACTGCAGGTCACGTCACACACACATATATATCTAATATATGCTTACCTTAAATAGTCTGTCCTCCATCTGGGCATTCCTGAATCTCATAATCCACTGCACCGACCATAAGTACACCAACTGCCATATTGGAACACCCAAGTAATGGATGTTCCAATATGGCACCCACTGGTGGTACCAGACCCTTGCACGGTACCACCAGCAGGACCCTGCCAGACCCCCTGCGGTGACATCCTGTTCCGTCATCCCCACCAAGACCCCTGCGGTGACATCCAACAGGGATACCCCCACCTGAAACCCCGTCGGACATCACCTGCCACCCCCTTACTGGACCACCTTCCCCCCTGCTGGACATTGCCCACGGCATTCACCTCAATCTAGCCACAGCTGGCAGGAAAGTCTGTGGCTTCAGGCCAGTACGACAGAGGGTGCCGCACCCTATCTCATCACAGGCTGCAAGTCACTGACTTTTCTACCGGCTGTGGCTGGATGGAGATGGGAGCAGGCAGCATGTCGCGCACACACACACACACACACATATACATACATGTACATACACGCATGCACATACACATACAGTATAATGTCCCCAAACATACATACACACAGTATAATGTCCCCACATACGCACGCACACACACAAATACGCACACACTCAACAATGCATACACACACGCAAACACACTCATGCACATTCACATGTTCATACATACACATGCACATGCACACACATGCACATACACGCACACATGCACACATACACATGCATGCACATATACACAAACATAATCACACATGCGCATTTACACACACCCACCTACATGCAATGTATACACGCACATACAATCAATCAAATACAGGCACACACATGCATACACATACATGCGTATGCACACATGCACAATCATACAGACACATACTTACACGCATACACATACATGTGCATACATGCACACATATGCATGCATACACACACATACACATATACATGCACAAATGCTCATACATACATGCACATACATACACATGCACATACACAGATATCCACATACACACACATGAGCATATACATGCATGTAATCACACATGTGCATGCATGCACATGTATACATGCATGCACATACACACATTCACACACATACACACAAACATACACATAAGCACATACACACATGCATGAGCATGTACACACACATAAACACACTTGCGCATTCACACACCTACATACATGTATACACTTGCATACATTCACACACATAAAGGCACATGCACACAAACAAATGTATACACACATACATTCACATACATGTGTACAAACATACAGACACATGCACACAAATGCACATACATACATACATGTGCATACACACATATGCATACATACACATGAACATATATACACGCACACACGAGCATACATGCACACATATGCATACACAAGCCATCTTTGGACACTCAGGTATACAAAGATGACGGACGCATGATACATCCCCCCACCCCCTGCAAGATTACAGGATTAAGTTGGAGGGAAATCTTGTGGGAGCTAATAAAATGGATAACAAGGTGTCCCTGTCTATTTTATAAGTAATAAAATATTTCTCTATGTGTGTGTTTTTTTTTCTGTTTACTGAAAGTATTGCTAATGGCCGGCTGTTATACTGACGGCTGACATTAGCAATACGCCTTGATATGAGCTGCCAAAAAAAAAATCTGACATCAACTCCTTCATTACTCAGTCTGCCACCGCTACATGGCAGCTGGAAGAGCGGGGTAACCGCCAGTTTTGGCGTCTCTCATAATGGCGCCAATTCGGGGGCAGCTGCTGGCTGCAATTTTCAGCATGGGGTCCCAGTACACTTGGGCCTCACCAAGCTGGGCATTTCAGACCCCAGCTACCTGGGTAACCTTGGCTGGCAATAGAAAATATGGCAGAGCCCACGCCAATTTTTCTTAGTTATTTTTTTAATAACTAAAAAAAAAATAGGGCTTCTCGATACTTTTCACTGCCAGCAAAGGTAACATCAGGCACCTTGGGTTGGCAGCCAGTAGCTGCTTAGTTTATCTGTGCTGGCAACAGAAAATACAGTGAAGCCCTACACATTTATTACCTGGAAATTAAACACTTTATTATTATAACACCCTCAGAAACAGGTTTTTAACTAAAAATACATTTACAGACCAATAAAAATACATTTATTTACATACATTGGGGAAGAGCACGGTGGGGGAGGCAGAGCTGCCTTCCAGTTAATACAGCATCACTGCCCTGGAGACATTGCTGTACCTGCAGGGAGTAAGACCAATTGGCTACAAAAACACTATCTGCAGAGGACTGAAGTAGCGCTGGTGTCATCATCAGAGACTGCAGGAGGCGTCACGAACAATACACTTTTAAATATTTTTATTTCAACACTTTCAGTGGCCACCAGGGTCACAGTCCCAGGCACTGACCACCGGTCACAGGATTCAGCAGCAACACCTGGGATCCGAGTACTGCAGCCCTGGGCGAGTCAGTGGTGGCATCACACATGTACAGTATCAAGTATGGAGGCTTCATGTTCAGAGCGTGGTGAACATGCAAAGTCCAAAACCCAGAAGTGAGGAAAAGACCATGATTAATGGCTTATGTCCATGCACTAGAAGCAGTGAGTATTACTAGTACTGTATGATATCTGCAAGGGGAGGGAGGTAGAGTACTGCAGAGGGGTGGGGAGGGCTCATGTGATGCTCTTATTCCAAATCTTCCTCTTAGGCTAAGGTCACATTAGCACCATGCATGCGCTAAAAGTCTGATTTTTTTTTCGATGGGCAAATGTAGAAAAACGCTAGCGTTAACGCACCCATAGGCTCTAACGCAAAAAAACGCATTGCCAAAGTGCAATGTGTTTGACTCTAGGTCTGCAACGTTTTTGGGAGCTTTTGCAAAAACACTATTGTTTTTTAACATGGGAGTCTATGGGAAACGCTTGCGTTAACGCATGGTACATATATGTACCATGCGTTAATGCATTCGTTAATGCTAGCGCTAAAAATGAAAAAAGTGCCATAAAAATGGCGAGGGGAAAAACGGCATCCTTTAAAGCATCCTTCCAACGGATGCAAGGTCCCAAATGTGACCCTAGCCTTATAATAAGTTACAATTATTTTAAAATGTTAGCTTGTCTTGCAAACGCTCTCAAACCAAGTTACTAGTAATCCAATGTTCCACTGTTCAATGCCTTGAAAATATCCTATGAAATTTTTAACATTTTTTCACATTGCACTCACAATTTTAAGAGGAACCTGTCAAGTCCCCTGTACCCCCAGAACCACCAACAGTTGTGGGAACATAGCAAAATTTCCTAACAGTCCATTCATTTATTTGCTCATATAAACATGTCTTATAAATAGTATTTCTAAAGTCTATTTATGAAATGTAAATTAGCGCTTTGACTAGTCGTGGGGGTGTTAGTTCTCAACTACTCAGCCCACTTAGCATGTTAGTCTGCTTCTTTGGGTATAACAACATGCTTTACAAAGCCACATGTATACGTGCGACTTTGCTCTCCTTACAGCTTGTACGTGTCATGGCTTCAGAAAGACTCACTGCGCTTGATCAGAAGTTGTCGGCACTAAATGTTTTGGACCATTCTTCTTTGCAAATTAGCTCTTTCACATTAAGATTAAGATGGAGAGCATATGTGATCAGCAATTTTCAAATCTTGCCACAGATTGTCAATGGGATTTAAGTCTGAAATTAGATGGGTCATTTAAGTACATGAATAAGCTTTGATCTAACTAATTCATTGTAGCTCTGTCAGTATGTTTAAGGTTGATATCTTGCTGTGAGGTGAAAATACTCTTCAGTGAGGAAGAACTCGAACTCTAGTGCCACCTATTGGAAGTATCAATGCTGAAATGCATTGTGTTTCATGGTTATCTGCACTGTTTTTAAAAATTACAAATGGTAATTCTTATGGCTTGCTTTAAAAATGACTTTATTTTCTCCACTCCTCTATAAAGGTCAGAAGTGTAGAATAGACAACTTTTAGTTGTCCAGTGAAGAAATTCTTGCACCTGATCAGTGGATCTCTGCAGCTCCTCTACTGTGCTTTTCTAATTAAATCTCTTTTTGCTTGTGAAGTCAGTTTAGGTGAACAGCCATGTCATGTCTGGTTTGCAGTTAGGCTTTACTCCTTACATTTTTGGATTTTTTTTGGATAATGAATTGAACAGTTCTCCGTAAGTGGTTTGCAACTTGGGCTATTTGTTATAACCTAACCCTGTTTTGATCTTCTGCATAACATTGTTCCTGACCTGTCTGGTATGATTTTTTTTATTTTCAGTATACTGTTTAAACCCTAATGTTCTCAAACAGACCTCTGAGGCCTTCAAAGAACTGCTGTAGTTATGAAGAGAATAAATTACACACAGGTGGACTCAATGTACTAATTGGGTGATTTCTGGAGGCTATTGGTCTCTCAGGGTTATATTTAGGAGTATTAGACTACATGGTGCTGAATACAAATGCATGTCACAATTTTAGGATTTGTATTTTTTAAATATTTAGAATATCCTATATAATTTTCTTTACATGTCACATATACTTGCTACTTTGTGTTGATGTTTTAAACAAAAGCCCGATATAATACAATTACATTTGTGGCTGCGGTGGCGTAACTACCGCGGTCGCAGCAGTCGCGGCTGAGATCGGGCCCTTCCTCCGGGGGGGCCCATGCTTCTAGCCGCCCGCCGCGACCGCGATATCGTGTGCCCTAGGAGAGGAGGGAGGACGGGAAGTGAGTGAAGCCTCACTTCCTGCAGCTGTGCCCGCCCCTCCTCTCCTCTGAAGCTGACCGACCTTTAAGGCAAGTACCGCAAGACCCGCACCAAGTAGAATAGCACCCGCTAGCACCCTCCACCCCACGCTCATTAACTGGCCACAGCAGGACCAAGAAATTCCTGCTATCACCCTGTGTGGCTGTAACTAGGGATGGGCGAATCTACTCGCTAGGACTCGTTACTCGGCGAGTAGTAAGGGACTCGCAGGACTCGGTAACCTGCGAGTTTCCCAGTGATTACTCGCACGAGTCCAATGCAAATCAATATCAATTCTAGTTTTGTCAGAAACGCTGACAAAACTAGGATTGCCATTGTTTGCATTAGACTCGCGAGTAATCACTGGCTACTGTGCCAGTGATAGCAGGGAAACTCGCAAAGTAACTGCTGTTTCTTTGCGAGCCGAGTCCAGCTGTCTTCTCTGTGCAGCTCCAGGGTCCTAGAGCCCGCCTGCTCACATACATGATGTAGCAGTGCTGAGATTGTTCTCAGTCTGCTCATTCCCTGTGCATAGACATCTATATTTATGCACAGGGATGAGCAGAGAGGACATCGCGTTTTGGACTACGTCGGACGGAAGAGGATTTTTTTAATTAAAGATGGAGTCCCTAATGGCTTTTTTTTATTTCAAATAAAAATTTTTCTCTGTGTTTTTTTAACCCTTTATTGGAGATTCTTAGTGGCTGGGTCAAACGTGGCCTGACATTAAGAATCTCGGGCTTAATACCAGCTTGTATAACAAAGCTGGTATTAACCCCTTTATTACCCAGCGTGCTACCGCCACCAGGGCCGCTGGAAGAGCGGGGTTCAGTGCCAGAGGATGGCGCTTCAATGAACGCGCCATCTTCTGGGGCGGCTGCGGGCTGCAATTTGCAGTGGGGGGTGCCCAGAAAGCTTGGGCATCGGTGCGCTGCGGATTCCAGCCCCCAGCTGCTTAGCTGTACCTGGCTAGACATAGAAATTGTGTGGAGCCCCACGCATTTTTTTAAAATTATTTCATGAATTTCAGAGTCAGAGTCTCAGAGTCAGAGTCAGAATCTCAGAATTTCATGAAATAATTTAAAAAAAATGCGTGGGGCTCCGCGCAATTTCTATGTCTAGCCAGGTACAGCTAAGCAGCTGGGGGCTGGAATCCGCAGCGCAGGGATGCCCAAGCTTTCTGGGCACCCCCCGCTGCAAATTGCAGCCCGCAGCCGCCCCAGAAGATGGCGCGTTCATTGAAGCGCCATCCTCTGGCGCTGAACCCCGCTCTTCCAGCGGCCCTGGTAGCGGTGGCACGCTGGGTAATAAAGGGGTTAGGGCCAGCTTTGTATTATCAGCTGGCCCTAAGCCCGAAATTTATGGCGGTCACGCCAATATTAGACATGACCGCCATGAATTTCTATTAAATTGTTTTAAAAAAACACAACACAAAGAAAATTTTTTATTAGAAATAAAACTAAAAGCCATTAGGGACTCCATCTTTAATTAAAAAAATCCTCTTCCGTCCGACGCAGTCCAAAACGCGATGTCCTCTCTGCTACATCCCCTGTGCATAAATATAGATGTATATGCACAGGGAATGAGCAGACTGAGAACAATCTCAGCTCTGCTACATCATCTCTGTGCACAGACATTCATGTCTGTACACAGGGAATGAGCAGACTGAGAACAATCTCAGCACTGCTACATCAGGCAGCAGGCAGGCTCTAGGACCCTGGAGCTGGGGCAGCCAGAACACAGAGAAGACAGGACTCTTATCTGTGCGAGTCAGCGATTACTTACAAAGTAAACGAGCAATGCAAATAAATGACAAAACTAGGATTGCTTCAGGCTGAAGCTTCCGAGACACATCTGCGATTTGTAAATCTCACACTACTCGCTATTACTCGCTTCCCCATTCATTAACATTGGACTCGCTAGACTCGCAACGAGTAGCGAGTCCTGGGCTCGGACTCGCTAGAGTCAAGCGATTCCGAGTAATTTAGGATTCGCCCATCACTAGCTGTAACATGAAACAATATGGAAATGCTCGCAGGGTGGGAATACATTTTCAGGGCACTGTTTGTAGATGGCATGAACAAAAGTAGTGCAAAATAAAATAATCTTAAGTAATATTTTTATTTTAAGGTGCATGGAAAATGTTCACCGATCACCATCCTTGCGGGTATTGCTGTAGAATAATACCATTTCAGGATAACATACATTTCTGTATTATAAAATGATAAATTGTTGTAATGTATGGTGGTTTATTTTTTGCTATGAAGTAAGGCTTTGTACTTCATAATAAAATTTTTAATAGCAACAAGAGTTCAAAATTACTAGATGAAATAGAAAAAAAATCTCTCCAGCAACTCCATCTGCTGCACTGAGAGGTGTTTTTTGCACTTGGGAAATTTCAACCATCTGTTGGTCTGATGCTTATTTGCAGTCTGGTGCCTAAAAGGCATTGTCACAGTTTTGTGACAGTGTGAAGCTGCCATGCCATTTTTATTCCAAATCATCCTTTAGTAAACTGTTAGGGTTTTTTGCAAAACAATATAACTAATATCGAAGAGACTCTGAATATAGTTTTGGAAAATAGCTCAAATTATTCATTGCAAATGTTCATTTTATTACAGTCATTCAATATTATATTGACACTTGTTGAGCAATACTGTATTACGTGAGACTGAATCCCCTGGTGTGATTAAAGTGACCCTCCAACCTGCACTAAAAAACTGCTATTTCTTTGTAATGTTCAATCACTCAGCCAGGGTCCCAACATTGGACGCTTGTTGCCTCCTCTACTGAGATTGACATTGCAGACTTGATACATCCGAGACGGCAATAGAGTTTGGCCAGGGTCACATTTGCGTTTTGATACTAGCCTGCCGGATTCCGGTTTTAACTTAGAACTTTTTCCAGCGCCGCATAGCGTTACTGCTATGCGGTGCTGGAAAACGCAGTCCCTAGTTACCCTATGTTTACCTTAACGACCTGTCACACAGGCAGCTGCTCGGAGTGCACTTTACAGCGCCGCACAGGAAACCGTTGCAGACAGCGTTTCCTGTGCGGCGCTGTAAAGCGCACTCCAAGCCGCTGCCTGTGTGACAGGTCGTTAAGGTAAACATAGGGTAACTAGGGACTGCTTTTTCCAGCACCGCATAGCGGTAACGCTATGCGGCGCTGGAAAAAGTTCTAAGTTAAAACCGGAATCCGGCAGACTAGGGTAAAAACGCAAATGTGACCCTGGCCTTTGATAGGTTTCAACAACATGTCCACAGAAGTTAAAGCGTAGCCATCGTTTACATTTTTATTTAATAGTAAAGTAAAGCAAGTGATTATAATCAACTTTCACATATACTTTATTAATGATATCAGGAAAGAAAGCATTAGGAAAGCTTCCACAAGACGTCCTCAGTAGGCTGTGTGTGAATTTAATTCTCCTCACCTCTATCTTCAGTGGCTGTGGCCTAAACTGCATTCACAACATAGATAAGACCACTGTCAAATTACTTCATGCCAGCACATCCATTCACATGGCTCTGCTTGGTGTTATCACAGTGAACAGAGCAGAGACCATGTGAACGAGGAGTGGGATACGATCTCCCAGCAGCTGTGTGAGCTCAGCAGAGTACCAGCATGAGGTAATGTGACGGTGGTCTTATCTGTATTGTGAATGCAGTTTAGGCCACACACCCCGAAGACTGAGGTGAGGAGAATAAGCTTCACACACAGCCTGCTGAAGGACATATTGTGGAAGTTTTTTTAATGCTTTTTTTCCTGAATTTATTAATAAAGTATATTCTAAAGTTGATTATATTTACTTGCTCCACATTACTATTAAATAAAAATGTAAGTGACGATTATGCTTTATGTTAAAGGGGAACCCGGGGAGATAAAACATTTTTTGTGTGTTTCATGCACTCCTATTCTATAATGCTGAGCTGCCTGTTACATTGTATAATGTTTAAAACTCATATAATCACTTATTCACTAACTGTTTCTTACCAGCCCCCCTCCGTAAGGGACAATATGTCACACCTGATTGTGCAGCTTCCTCTATCCCTAACGTATAGAACAGTGGGGATATGAAACATGCCCAGGTATCCAGTGCTCTGTTTTCTTCCCCTCAGTCCATTGCACTTTGTTCTACTCCACATTTGGTTTTGCAAGTTGCTGGTGGAGATCAATGACACAATCTCCCTAGATCGATTTAAGAAACATTAAGGCTGCCTTCACACTTGCAGATGCATCTGCAGCGTTTTGCAGATGCATCTGCAAGTATCAGCATGCAGACGCGGGTCCCTATGTTTATAATAGGGCGCACCGCGGTCTGAATGCTCTCATTGATTCCTATATGTGAGCCGTAAGCAGGCGTATGCCTGCTGACAGATCACACACTCCCGCCCCGCACCTTGGACGCAACATCTCGCGTCCATAGTGCGGGCGGGAGAGTGTGATCTGTAAGCAGGCATACGCCTGCTTACGGCTCACATATAGGAATCAATGAGAGCATTCACACCACGGCCGTGGTCTGCATGCTGATACTTGCAGATGCATCTGCAAAACGCTGCAGATGCATCTGCAAGTGTGAAGCCAGCCTAAGACATACCCGTGTGTCTTGGGAGTGAAACTCTAGACTTCTTTGCTTACTGTGCTCCCTATTTTGTGCATGCTGTATTTTAATTTGCTTCCATGCCTGCTTGATTCTACTTCATCCTTTCTGCTGCTTCTGACATTCCTGTAAGCCAAGTCTTCATTTTCCACTTGCCTTGCTGTTCAGTACAGTAACAAGCAGGGTTCATATGCCAATCCAATCCTTAGTTTTAGAGCAGGGGCGGGGAACCATTTGTCTGCAGAGGGCCATTTGAAAATTTGAACAATCCTTCGGTGGCCGTACAAAATTATCAACTTGAAAATTTCCCGCTATATTTGTTTAATCAATCAACTCACCCCTACTATGGTGGCTGGAGCTGCTTCTCTTTGGTGTGGGTGATATTGGTCACATTGCTTCTCAACTGCTTTTCCAGGATGGGCAGACAGTCGGCAAAATGCATCTGCCAGCCTGAGTACTGCGGTCCTCAGGAATCTGCCTGGGGGCCGCAAAAAAGTCATCGATGGCTGCATTCGGCCCTGGGGCCTGAGGTTCCCCACCCCTGTTTTAGAGGATCCATTTCACCTTGTGAGCATAACATAAACCCAAGAACATTGATTTCAAAGGTGCAGAAGGTGCAATACCATGGGTGAGATACTTACAATGTGCACTTGAATGGTAATACAACGTGCTATTAGACTATGTGAGGGTGTCCACACAGTGCAGGATCTCTCAACTTAAGTGGCACTTATGTGACACTATCTCAGACACCTGCAGTTTTGACGCCTGATTTGCAACACAAACTAGAGCCTAATCATTGCCTGGGACATTCTGCTTGGGGAATTTCTCCACATTTGCCCATTTCTGCTCATTTTGCTTGAGCAATCAAGAACTGCCATGACTAAATGAACTAACACACTGTACACCTTTAAATACAGCAAGTGACATAAGTACTGAACATGTCATCAATTTTTTAAGCAAATATATTCCTAGAGATAACTTCTAAAGTATTTCTCACCAGGTGGCAGTTATAACCTATCTAGTCCACACAGGCAAAGACATTAAACCATAGCTGTCCATACATTTAGTGATGTTTACTAGTGGGCACAGGGGAAAGGTTTTAAACACGTTTACTGATTTTTTTTTAATACTTTACATGAAAGCCTTTGTTGGTGATGATGATATCTTCAAGATGCCTCTTGTATGGCTAGGTTAGTGGCATGCATTGCTCAGGTGTGATTTAGGCTCTTTGTTCAACACAAACACTTTCTAAATACTGAAGGTCGCCTGGGCTTCTTCTATGAACTCTGAGCTTTTGTTCTTTCCATACATTATCTTTTAGTTTAAGGTCAGGTGATTGGATGGGCCATTCTAGCAGCTTTATTTTTTTTCTGAAAGTAATTAAGAGTTTCCTTGGCTGTGCATTTGGAATCATTATCTTGCTTAACATGTCCACCCTTGTTTCATCTTCATCCTCCAGATAGGTGGCAGCAGGTTTTTATCAGTATTTGTCTCAGTAAATTTGTCCTTAACCTTGTCCTTAATCTTGTCCTAACCTTGAGGTTAGGTGTTGTTCCCAGCCATGGAGTCTACAATTTTCTTTCAACCTGTAGAATTATTTACATAGTAACATAGTAACATAGTTTTTAAGGTTGAAGGAAGACTTTAAGTCCATCTAGTTCAACCCATAGCCTAACATGTTGATCCAGAGGAAGGCAAAAAAAAAACCATGTGGCAACACTAATCTCCACATTGGGGAAAAAAATTCCTTCCTGACTCCACATACGGCAATCAGACTAGTTCCCTGGATCAACGTCCTATCAAAGAATCTAGTATGTATAACTGATAATATAGTTTTCAAGAAAGGCGTCCAGGCCCTTCTTAAATGTTAGTAGTGAGTCCCTCATTACAACATCATGTGGCAGAGAGTTCCATAGTCTCACTGCTCTTACAGTAAAGAATCCGCGTCTGTGATTATGATTAAATCTTCTTTCCTCCAGACGTAGAGGATGCCCCCTTGTCCCAGTCTCAGGCCTAAGAGTAAAGAGATCATTAGAAAGGTCTCTGTACTGTCCCCTCATATATTTATACATTATTATAAGATCACCCCTAAGCCTTCGTTTTTCCAAGCTAAATAACCCCAAGTTTAATAACCTGTCTTGGTATTGCAGACCCCTCAGTCCTCTAATGACTTTTGTCGCTCTTCTCTGGACCCGCTCTAGTTCAGCTATGTCTTTCTTATACACCGGAGACCAGAATTGTACACAGTATTCTAAGTGTGGTCGCACTAGTGACTTGTATAGAGGTAAAACTATGTTCTCCTCATGAGCATCTATGCCTCTTTTAATGCATCCCATTATTTGATTTGCCTTTGCAGCAAATTTGGAGCTTTAATTTTTTTTAAAGATTCCTGGAGTTTGCAAGTGTTTTTGACATCTGAAGGGTGGGAATTTCCGAAACAGTGCCAGATATAGCAGCAGCTGTCAAGTCTAGGAGCCTTACAAAGTTCTTAAAACATTCATTTAAGAGAGCTCAAGATACTGTATTTTTTTAATTTATTATTATTATACATATACAACAGTTACACACAGCAAATAAGATCATTATGCTGGATTTTGTATTAAATCACTAGTCAGACACTTCCCAAACATCTAGGACTGCTTGATATATCAGTGACTGATGCGTGCAAAACCCTGTAAGATGGCCTCTTGCAGCTGACAGATTGTTATTTTGTGAACTTAAATTGTTTTCAGTGCTGGCCAAGGATTTTCGGCACAGCACCCAGTGTGCTGATTACTACTAGGACCACCTTCACTGGCTTGTGCCAGAGTCTTTGCAGTTCGATCTTTAAATCCTCATATCGTGTCTGTTTTTTTCAATTGCTTCTCCACAATCCTGCTGTCGCCTGGTATAGCGACATTGACATTTTATTATTATTATAATCATTTTTTATTTTTTTGGGAGAGCAAACCATTATTATTGCATGGGCACCGAAAAAAACTTCAAGAATTGGCATGACAATTATTTTGCACGGGTGCTTTTGTAGTGAAAGCACCCATGCAAAAATACATGGCAAAACTCGGTGTCTGCACACCTTCCAGGAAAAGCCATAGCTTTTGCTGGAAGGCGTAAACAGCTTTGTTTTGCACTGCTTTTACGCGAGTGCTCAACAGAGCCATTTAAAAGCAGGAATACGCGGCTATTACGCCGCGTGTGAAGTCAGGTTATTTCTGCAGCCCACCCTACGGAGGGGTTAATGAGGAGCTAGGCAACAAGATGGTGTAAAATAATATTCTGTAGGTGATTATGTCCTGGCACTGGAAAAGGTGGGACTGCAGGCAAAGTAAAGAGGCGTCATCACGAAAACTGGAGCCATCTTAGCAGTGAAGTACAACGCAACTACATTCTGTTATACTTTGCTAGTTTGTGCCTGCAGTACGCAGCCTGTGAGTCAAATTAATGAAGGATCCAATACAAGATATGCCAGTTTTTCTTCAAACTTCAGGGGCAAAGAAGGCTTCAGCACCAGAACGAGAGGCCATCATATACAGCAATGTCAGCATCCAATGCTTGGCTTGGACACCAGAGGATGAGGAGTTTACAGTCAGGAGGTGAGCTGTTTGCCAGGGGGCACCAGATGTCACACTCAGGAGGATCTTTGAAGCATGCTTGGCGTTGTTACATTTGTATTCGGTGCCGCAGCTGCTGGAATGGCAAATCCAGGATCAGGAGCATGATGAGGAGGTTGAGGAGGCTGAGGAGGATGTGGAAGAGGAAAGGGTAGTAGAGGCAGAAGGCCCTGTTTTCCAGCCTTGTGTAGCACCCCTTCCAGAGGCCTTTGACTGGGAAAATACCCTACTCCATCCAAGCAGCTATCTTTTATGGCATTAACTACCCTGTCCATTCTCCTTTCTTGAGAATATTCAGCTCGCAGATGCCATCGCTCAAGAGTGGTTGCATGAGCCTAAGAGCAATGACTCTCATCCAGCAGAGGGGGTTTGACTTCATAGCTGAAGAAGGTACTGGGCATCAGTGCTATGTCAATCAGTACACCCTGCTGCATGACCATCTTCCCAAAAGACTCTGCACAATATGTGCTGGGGAGGAGTTCACCTTCATAAAAGTGATTGGCAGCAAAGGGTGGTTCGTGCTTGGTGTAAGTCTTCTTGCCCCCACCATTGACTTTGAAAAGTGGCAGCAGAAGGCCAACCAGGAGAGAATTATGTGTCGAATTGAGGTCAGACCTCTCTTGGTTAGCCAGCCAGCTGCACCCAAAGCCACAAGGCCCATTGATTCTGAAGGGCATGACAGTGTTGCCTAAGTTGGTTCCATCTCTCCTAGGCGGGATGGTCATTTCCTAATTCTTCCATCTTCTCTAGAGGTGGCCATAATGGGATGTGCTGGAGAGCAGGTAGTGGCAGAGAATGATGCTTGAGGAGTATCCACAGAGACGGAAGGAAGTCCAGCACTGCAATGTATAAAGAAGTTGGAGGATATCAGGCAATATTCATAATCAGTAGACTTTATTAAAACCCATAAAAACAGTCATGCTTACGCTTTTCAGGCCCAAGACAATGGTCCTGACTCCTTATTCATATCCTTGAGATGTAGCCCTTGCAACTTCGTAAAAATAGTACGGCAGTGGAGTACCATGAGCAGTCTTGTCCTTCATCCTTGCAGCAATGAAAAAGCTGCTGGAGAGTTATTACTCAAATTAAGGTGGACTTCCTTAAAAGAGGCATATTGTCGGGTCGCTGACTCATCCCCTTAGGTGCCAAGATTAGCCAAGGTACAATATCCATTGCACTTAGCAGAGTGCTGCAAGTCCCACAGAGAGGCAACATAGGTGTCTGATACCGATGCACAATCTCCTGCAACCAGCCAAAAGCATGGAGGCGGTGACATCTCCTGCACCCAGCCAAGCAATGAGGGAAGTGATTGGTAGTTTTTATAGGCACAAGGTTACATTAGGGCATCAGTCACACAGGTACATGTGATGCAAAGTGTCTGTATACAGCCTATTGGTGATGCTCATACTATTAGATCAGGAAAACTGCCCAGCACTATGTATATGCATCATACAACGTACAGACGGGGGCTCAGCCGCATCCTGCAATAGATAAAAAGTGTATAAAAACACGATGGATGATGGTGTGAGGTGTTAGTGGATATTTTGGCCAAAATACATAAGCTTGTAACCCAACGCCAAGGACCCTCACGCTTACGAGTCCTATCTATAATTTTGTTTTAGAAAAAACACTAACTTGAAATCCTGATAACTTGCACTGTTTTCAAACCCTGGGGACTATACTTGGACACCCCTGCCCTTAAAGTCTGTGTGGAAGTAGCCAGGGGGCAAGAGGAATCCTCAAGCCCTTTTACCACAACTGTGACTTTCCCTGGACCCTCTTAGGCCCTGTGCCTACGGTGCATTTTTTGATGTATGGGGCCTTACAGAAATATATTGGTGTCACATTGACAGAAAGCATCCCCCACATGCTGTGAGTGCAAGTGTGCAGGCACTAGTAACAGTGTGACAAGTGGTGTCATCACAAACATCACTGTAGTTCTGACTTGAGGGGTCACACAGGGGCTATCCCGAAAGTTTGAACTGCACTGCACTCGCTGATGTTAACGCTCCCCACATGCACTGTCTCACAATACTGATGGGATATATCTACTACATCTTGCACGATATCATGGCTCTCATGAGACAGCTAGTGTTATAACACTGAGGTTATCTCAGTTCACACAGCAAAATTCCCTGCTGTGTGATACCCGCTGATCAGCCTGACACAACTTCAGAGAAGCCAGGAGGATATCTGAGGTTCTTGAGCAGACTCATAAGCATTGTGAGTCAGTGACAGCAGCACTGAGGCTTTCTAAGTAATAATGTAGTATTCAGCAATGGAAGTGGAACTTGAACCACTCTAGCGACGGGTCTAATAATTCATAAAATGAAAACTGTAGTAGATTACTTTGATTTTATTTCTACATGTTTCAGGGCTCATGGCCCCTTCCTCAGGAAAATCATAGATTTACCCCGAGGAAGGGACCGTGAGCCCTGAAATGCATAGAAATAAAATCACAATAATCTACTACAATTTTCATTTTATGAATTATTACACCCGAGGGTAGTAAGGTCCAAGTTCCACTTCCATTGCTGAATACTGCTTATGATCTACCTGGAGGCAAAATGCTGCAGACTGTCACCACCAGGATATCAGAGAGATATCACACGTTTTTGAAGTGGTTGTGACTTAACACAGCCATATAAGGTTAGCAATATACACTCACTATTTTTTCTGTCTATAATGGATAAACCATATGTAGCGCTATTTCTTTTCCAGCTCTTCCTATTGAGTAATAATGCAGCAAGATAATGCCTATGCTAAAACAACGTAGCTCCACTGTCAAATGGATTGAGCTGTGTTTGGCAGCTTTTGGGCCACTTTAAAGTTATTGTTTAAGCCCTTGATTTTGCCTCTCTTTAATTTGAATGGGGTTCGGAGGATTTGTAAACTGTTCACCAATCTATTCAGCAAACATACGCCCATTTGGTGACTGAACCTAACCCGAACTTTAAAAAGTTTGCTCATGTCTACTCACTACACATAACTTAATTTATAGACATACATTATTTAATATTTTTGCCTGTATGAATTAGGATAGGGTCACACATAGCAATCCGTTTTTGGAAGTGTTTTCCTTGGCCAATCCGTTTTTTTTCTGGGTGCTTTTTGAGCCTCCTGTACCCCTGAATGTTTTTTAGACTTAGTCATTTTTTGCCAAAAAATGCTAGAAAAAACAGATCCGTTTTTCCATAGGGCCCCATGTTAAAAAAAAGGATCAGTTTTTAAACGGCACCCAAAAACGTTCCCAACAACGTTTTTGGCTAAAAAACGCTCCTAGCAAAGATTTTGGGTGCAGTAAAAAACGGATAGGGTGTTTATTAAATATAATCTGATTTTCCATCAGTTTTTGGACTTAGGGTCCTTTCACATCAGCGTTTTTCGCTGATCGCGGCAGATGCGTTTTTTTCCACATAACGGCCACGATTGCGGCACACTTGCGGCAAGCCCATACAATGTCTATAGGGCTTGCGGTAAGGATGCGGCAGGTGCAGTTTCGGCACATGCGGCAGTTGCGGCCACGAAAAAAACAACTGTATGCCGCGTTTTTTTTTGCGGCTGCACCTGCCGCAATTGCCGAAACCGCACTTGCCGCAAGCCCCATAGACATTATATGGGGCTTGCCGCAAGTGAACCGCAAGTGCGGCCGTTATGCGGTAATAGCGGTAGTTGCGTTTTTTTCACCGCAACTGCCGCGATCAACGTAAAATGCTGATGTGAAAGCAGCCTTAGAATAAAAAATGCAAAAACTGATGCCAAAAACGGACCAAAGCCTTATGTATGACCCTAGCCTTAGGCTAGGGTCACACATAGCAATCCGTTTTTGGAAGTGTTTTCCATGCCAAATCCGTTTTTCCTAGGCTGCTTTTTGTGTCTCCTGTGCCCCTGAACGTTTTTGGGACTTTGCCATTTTTTACATATACAATGCTCTAAAAAACGGATCTGTTTTTCTATATTGCCCCATGTTAAAAAAAACAGATCCGTTTTTTTACTGCACCCAAAAATGTTTTCTACCGTTTTTGGGTTTAAAAAACCTCCTAGGAACGTTTTTGGATGCAGAAAAAATGGATAGGTTATTTATTACATCTAATCCGTTTTTGCATCAGTTTTTAGACTTAGAAAAAAAAATGCAAAAACTGATACCAAAAACAGACCAAGGGCTTATGTGTGACCCTAGCCTTAGATGGGTTCTTACTAACTGATGTAAAATTAATCTCAACAGAACCTTTAGAAATATATTTATTTAGAAAACGTTTGACCTGTTCAATGCTTATTTCACCCATTTACTTCACCATCATTTTTTTTATTACTTGTCCAAAGTAATAGGCCTAGTTCACATCTAATGCAGGTCTGCGTTTTGCTGCATTTGCATCTCTATGCATTTTTACCGCTAAAAACTCATCCAAACGCATACGTTTTTGGCCCCATTGATTTCAATGGAAAACGCATATAAAAAAAGAAAATGCAGCCAAAAAGATGGGCTGTTGCGTCTACTGCTGTGTTTGCAAAAACGCATGCGTCTTTACAAACGCACATGCGTTTTTGCATGCATTTTCTATGCATTTTCCATTTAAATCAATGGGGCCAAAAACGCATGCGTTTGGATGCGTTTTTAGCAGTAAAACCACAGAGAAATGCAAATGCAGCAAAACGCAGTCCTGCATTAGATGTGAAAAGGGCCATAGTCATTTCTTCTTTGTAGTCTGGGGATGTTTTAATAAAGTGCCCATGTGGACAACTATACGTTGGGGAAACCACACAAGCCATCCGTGACAGAATATCTAGTCACAAGTGCACAATCAGGTGTGAAAAAAACTGGTTACCTTTACCAGCTCATTTCAAAGAAGCAAGACACAATGTGTCCAAACTAAAGGCCACTTTACATACACCAACTTTTCTGTCCAACTTCTGAACAACTTACTGGTTGCAGTGAAATCATGGACACATTGTAACATTTGTACACAGCCACACAATGGAGCAATGTGTCCATAATTTCACTGCAACCAGTAAGTTGGTCAGAAGTTGGACAGATAAGTTGGTGTGT
Organism: Allobates femoralis; assembly: GCA_033576535.1. Lineage (NCBI taxonomy): Eukaryota > Metazoa > Chordata > Amphibia > Anura > Aromobatidae > Allobates > Allobates femoralis. The sequence goes on from JARQOC010000003.1 coordinate 139,761,104, forward strand.
GTAAAGTGGCCCTTAGTTTCCAGGTATTAGAAAAAGTCCCCAGACCTAGACGAGGTGGTAACAACATTCAGTTATTAAAATAGCGAGAATAATACTGGATTTACACACTAGATACTCTAACACCTAGGGGTCTTAATCGTGAAATTGATTGTTTAAACTAATGTATATGACTTTTTCCTAGGTCACCTAATACTTCTGGGTAGAACTATAATTAACAAATTAAGAGTTATTTGGCCTGGTTATAAGTTTAATTTCCCATTTTACCGTTTTTTCCCTCTTTTTTCCTTTGGTTTATTCTGAGTTGTTCCTCTCAGTCTAATTAAAAAATGTTATGCATGGACTCCTTGATAAACGTGTACATACATATGAGTTGTACATACAGTATATTGTAAATACGATGTAATGTTAGCCTAAACAAAACATTCTGATTTTATTATTTTCATATTTTACAGCGACTTTGTGATCAAGGCCCACATGGGCCGAAACGTCATAGTTTTGTCGCAAGCAACCGACACTATAAATAAACTTTCACCTAAAGCATAATCTCTTGTACGTGTGCAGTGATTCCTACCTACATAGATACCAATAAAAGTATACATGTTGGGTGTCTACGAACTCGTACCAACCCGAGGCATCACTCTGTCATGTCGGTTTTACCATATAGTGAACATGGCGACTAAAATACCCAAAAAGCAAACGTGTTATTGCACTTTTTTTACAATTTCACTGCATTTAAAATTCTTTTGCAATTTCCCTGTACACTATATGGTAAAATAAATTATTGCATATGAAAGTACATCTCGTCCCGCAAAACAAGCCATCATATGTCTATATTGACAGAAAAATAAAATATTTATGGCTCTTGGAAGCAGGGGAGCAAAAAACGAAAATGAAAAATGAAAAATTCCCCGGTCATGAAGGGGTTAAAGCTAATTAGTCCAATTACTTTCGAGTTCCATGATTTGTAGAAAGATGGTTGTAATTCTTTAATATTTAACACAATATTTTTGGTCAACAACTTAAATTAAACCTACAAGTTTACACTTCAATTACATCTTAGTTGTTTCTTTTTAAATAAAAAAATAGTGGCATGCAGAGCCCAAATCACAAAGATTTGGTCACTGTCTGAATATTTCTGGTCCTAAGTGTAGTTGTATGGTTCTGGGAAGATTATGAACAGCACATGAATGCCATCAGCATGTAGCTGTATGCCCCATTTCTGAAATGTCCAAGAAGCCAGAAGTAAGCTATAGAGATGATATATTGATCGAATTCGATTCGATTCGTCGAATTGGGGGTGTGTTCGTCGAATGTTCGTTGAACACCATCGAACAATGTCGAATATCATTGAAAACAATGGCAGGCAAACACAAACACATACAAACACATAGAAAACACATAGAAAACACCTTCTAAGGTGTCCAAAAGGTGACAAACTACTCAGAAGACACAACAAACACATGGAAAAGTGACAAGTACATATAAAAATGCGAAAAGAAAAGAGCTGGACGAGTAAAAGGAGGAGACACAGATATAGGCATTTCATGCCCTTTTAAAATCATGTAAAACACAGCAAGGGTACTCCAACAGGAGTCTCCATTTTTTCCAAAAATTTGGGCACAGACACCACTTAAGTGGCATCAATTGCCCCAGAGTTGCAAGCTTAAAATGGTTTGTGAGGTGACTTTCATGCAGCACATTCCAAAATCAACAAGCATTTAGTCTCCCCATGTCATCTGTAAAATCTGTCACCAAAATCTAAGTAGAGGCCAAAAAATCAATAGTTTGAGTACTTTATGCTTGAACCGTCACATGGATATGAAGCAAAAGTCGCAGTGGGAAGGTCACTGTGCTACAATGTGCCTAGCGAACAGGCCAACCACCGTCTGTCCCATCAAGTGCATCCATGGCCTCTTCATGCTCTGTGACTGTGGGGACAGCAGTCACACATGCTTTTGGACGCAGACCTTCCACCTCTTAACCCACAACAGCCAGTGTGATTGGATGGTCGTCAGTTCTTTGGAAATGGAAACACCTGCTGGTGTTGAGCGTTGTCAGACATCGAGAGCAGCACCTTTGGATTAAGGCAACATAATATCTCCACCTGCACCTTCCTCACAGACCAGCAGTTTGCTGGGGACTCCTTATTCAACCCCGTCTCAGCACAGCAGCCAGCCCTCGGTCCCTCAGATGTGGACCAGTAAAATACTATTTCCTCCTTGCCATGATGAAGCTAAGAGGTTGAATTTCACCATCTGCAAACTGTTGGCTACAGAAATGCTGCCTTTATGCCTGGTGGACACAGAGGATTTTCGACACCTTATGTCCATCGCAGCGCCCCAGTATCAGATGCCCAGTCACCACTACTTCTCAAAGAAAGCAGTGCCTGCACTACACCAGCATGTCGCACACAGCATCACCACTTCCTTGAGAAACTCTGTGCGTGACAGGGTGCATTTCACCACAGACACTTGGACGAGTAAGCATGGAAAGTGGAATTACATGTCGGTGACTGGGCACTGGGTAACTATGTTGACAGCAGGAGAAGGGGATGCTGTCCAAGTCTTGCCGTCCCGACGAGTTGTTCCTCCACTGCTTCTGCCTCCTCAACCTCGTCTCGGTCCTCCACCTGCACCCAGAACCTGTCTGGTAATGCCACCCGCATTCTAACTGCGCAGAAGGAATCCTGCACACCTCTTTACTATGCTGGCAACAGGGCTCAAAGGCATCAGGCAGTGTTTACGTTGAAATGTCTGGGAAATGTGAGTCACACAGCTGAGAAGTTGTGGTCAGCTGTGGAGACCGAGTTTCATCAATGGCTGTCTCCACTGAACCTGCAGCCAGGGAAGGTCATGTGCAACAATGCTGCAATGCTGGGTGCGACCCTTCGCCGGGGCAATGTGACACACGTGCCTTGTATGGCTCATGTCTTGAACCTGGTTGTCCAGCAATTTTTAGCCCACTATCCCGGCCTAGATGGGTTTCTGCAGAGGGCACGGTCGCTGTGTGCTCACTTCCGCTGTTTGCATCCCGCAGCTCAACACTGCATCTCTACAGAAGTTGTTCGGCCTGCCAGTTCACCGGCTGAAATGCGATGTGGCAACACGATGTAATTCAACTCTGCACATGTTGCAGCAATTGTGGCAGCACTGACGAGCCCTGGTGCAATATGTTATGATGTACAACCTGGGCCAACGAGATCCAGAGGTGGACAAATCACGCTGATGGAGTGGTCTAAGATCAAGGACCTATGCACCCTTCTGCAGTTTTGAAATGGTGACAAAGATGTTTAGTGCTGTCAATGCCATTATCAGCATGACTATTTCGGTCATTTACATGCTGCAGCACACTTTAAACAGTAATCGGAGTCAGGTGGTGGGACAAGAGGAGAGGGAGGAAGTACAGGAGGAGTCGAATGCGGAAGGGATAACAAGATCTCCAAGGTCCAGGCGGTCGGCAGCACCAAGGCGAAAGGAATGGGAGGGTGAGGTAGAGGGATTAACGAGGACGTATGGTAGCAGCCAAACTGTTGAGGAAGGTGCAGGAGCCGAGGAACAAATGGATGTCAAACTGGCGATGGGCATGGAAGACTCATCAGATGACGGAGACCTTGATCACATTTCTGTTGTGCGAGGTTGGGGGAGAGGGCAGAGGAAAGAAGCATGATTCTTACCTCGCCGCCACCAACACAACAAGGACTTGAGCCTCCTGGATGCCCAAGACACATGAGTGCCTTCTTGCTGCACTACCTACAACATGACACTCGGATTGTCAAAATTCGAAGTAATGTCAACTACTGGGTTGCCACACTCTTAGATCCCCGGTACAAGAGTAAATTTCGTGAAATAATTTGTGCCATAGAAAGGGATTCATGGATATAGGAGTATCAGCAGAAGCTGTTACAGAATCTTAGATCTGCTTTTCCACAAAACACCAGTGGTGCACATAGTGAATCTCACAGTTCTAACTTGCCACTCAAACCGTAACAGTAACACCATATCTGGTGATAATAGCAAATTTGTGGAATCGTTTCACCAATTTTTCGCCCATCCTTTGCAAGGCCAGAGGAGACAAGAAGTCTGACACATAGTCAACGCCTAGAGAGGATGGTACAGGAGTATCTCCAAGTGAACATCGATGCCATGACTTTGGAACCGGATCCTTGCTCATTTTGGGCTTCCAATCTGGAAAAATGGCCTGAGCTTGCCACTCATGCCTTGGAGACCTTGTCATGCCCAACAGCCATCATTCTTTCTGAACTTATCTTCAGCGCTGCTGATGGTGTGCTGACAGATAAGTGCACGCGGCTGTGTCCAGTCACAATGTAAACAGACTAATGTTCATCAAGATGAACAAGTCATGGATCCTCAAGGACTTTTCTACCCCTGTGTCATCCTCCGTTGACTCATCCTTTGTGATCTCAAAAAAGGCCCAGGCTAGGCAAGGCTTAGAGCCCATGAGACCTGAAGAAGAGCCAGCACGACTTCTGCTCAGAACCAGAGTTGTGGTTGAGGATGCAGTTGTTGACATGCTTCCAGTACTTCGTCTCTGTCCAGGAAGGCGCAACCTAACCTCGTCATGACTAGCATCCTCCTACACCTCCTCTGCTGCCCTTATCGACTGGCTGATTGTGGGTTGACAGTAAGTGGGATCACCAACCTCATCATCAACCTGTGTGATCTCACAGCCGTCGTCCTCAGAGCCAACCTCTCCCTGCCCTGACTGAAAAATCAAAATGTCGTTCCAATCAGGTATCTCAGTCTCATCAGCATCTTCCTCATTGTCTCCACCAACAGGACTTACAGTTTGGGAATGAGGGTCTACATTATGCTTGCTCCAAACCTTCTACATCTGGGCCTGGATCTGACTCACAAAGCTTCAGGGTATCAGTGCAGATTATTTCCTTGTCTGGACTCACAGAAGCTTTGGAGCAGGCCTCTGATTCCCAGGCTATGGCATGAGTGAACAGCTCTGCATACCCAATTATCTGTCTTACACCATACTCAGATGGGTGGCTGGAGACTTGTGAGCTGTGAGGAAGCAAGTGCGATTGGAGTGACACCTCTGAGGACTGGTGTATTTGTGATGTTGAAGTTGAGGTGGAGAAAAGCCCACTTGATGAAGCGCTTGATATCCAATCAAACGCCTGCTCTTTTTGTGCCTCATCTACAATTGGTAGTGATCGTTGTGTGACTCATGTCCATATGAAAGGGATCATATCAGATTGTCCACGGAAAGAAGTAGACATCTTACTTTGGCTGGAAGATGGTCTTTCTTCAGCAGATGTTACTGTTGCTTTACCACCTACCCTACGAACACAAACATTTTTTCCTTTTCCACCATGCCTATTCCCCTTTCCACCAGCTGCAGGCCTTTTGCCACTCATTTTGTGTGTGAACAAATTGGCAACTATGCAGTTGTTGGCAAAAAAAAAAATTGAATGGAAATCAAGCAGAGCTGACTGGCCAAACAGTGCTACTAGTCCCAAACTGTTACCTGGGCTAGGTGCAGTTAAAAATGAGTCTAAACTAGATAGGCGGTGCAGTGTGTTTCACAAGTGGGCTACACACGACTGTCTAAATTACACTGTTACTAGGCCCAAATTACTACCAGGGCTAGGTGCAGTTAAAAATTAGTCTGAACTAGACAGGCATTGTAGTGTGTTTCACAAGTGGGCTACACATCACTGTCTAAATGACACTGCTACTAGGTCCAAACTATTACCTGGGCAAGGTGCAGTTAAAAATTAGTCTGAACTAGACAGGCGGTGTAGTGTGTTTCACAAGTGGTCTACACACCACTGTCTAAATGACACTGCTACTAGGTCCAAACTATTACCTGGGCTAGGTGCAGTTCAAAATTAGTCTGGACTAGACAGGCGGTGTAGTGTGTTTCACAAGTGGGCTACACACCACTGTCTAGATGACACTGCTACTAAGCCCAAACTATTACCTGGGCTATATGCAGTTAAAAATTAGTCTGAACTAGACAGGTGGTGTAGCTTGGTTCACAAGTGGGTTACACCACTGTCTACCAGACACTGCTACTAGCCCAGATTAATTGACTGGACTAGCTGCAGTAAAAAATTGGCTACTGGGTAGACAGGCAGTGTAGCTTACTTTACAGCTGGGCTGCACCGCTGACTACCAGACACTGCTACTAGCCCAAAAAAATTGTCTGGACTAGCAGCAGTAAAAAGTCGGATACTGGATAGACAGGCGGTGCAGCTAACTTTACAGCTGGGCTGCACCGCTGACTACCAGACACGGCTACCAGCCCAAAAATATTGCCTGGACTAGCTGAAGTAAAAAATTGGCTACTAAAGACAGGTGGTGTAGCTTTCTTCACAGCAGTGTAACACTACCTGCCCTAAAGAATTGCCTGAGCTAGATTTTGCCATATGCTGTGAAAAACACTTGCACAGCACTGGCACACACCTGCCTGGCAAACACTAAGGGTATGTGCCCACAGGAATGTTTAACGTTGGTTTAGCAGCGAAAACCGCCGGCGGTTTAGCATAGGTTTTATTTAAATTTATGTAAATCCTAAGCAGCGTTAGGACGTACATGTAACCCTATGTAATTTAGAAACCGCTGTGCACACATAGTCGGTTTATGTGAGCGGATCTGCCCGGGTTGAGCGGTTTCCCAGCGGTTTAGCAGCATACAGCATGTCAATTCTTCTCAGCGGTTTTTGATCGGTTCCATGAACAAAATCCTCCATAGAAAACCGCCGGAAAAACCGCTGGAAAAACCGACTGAAAACCGCTGTGCACACGCTGAAAAAAACCGCCGGAAAACAGCTGGAGACTTCAGAGCTCAGAACTGATAATTTCCAGCGGTTTACTGACGGTTTGAACGCCACTGAACCTTCCTGTGGGCACATACCCTAATAGGAACTGCTCTAACCTAGCCCTCAAAAGGGCTGATATTATAACTAGTCCCTACTTCTATGAAGTAGCCCTCAAAAGGGCTGATATTACAACTAGTCCCTACTCCCTACTTGTCTGAAGTAGCCCTCAAAAGGGCTGATATTCTAACTAGTCCCTACTCCCTAAACCTATCTGTCTATCTAACTTGAGATTCACTCACTATCTAACTAACACTTTATAGCGCCCACAGCAGCAGTAGCATTGCCTGACTGACACACAACTGCAGCACTGAGGAAATGGTGGCAATGGGGAAAATGGCTGGGTCTTATAGGGCAAGGACATGTGACATACACAGCCAATGACACATGCCCTTGCTTGTGTGCAAAAAATGCACTTTGCTGTGTGTGTGTGTCATTGGCTGACATCACTGTATATATGCAGTTAGGAGAAAAAAAATGGAGATCGGCATTATTTCTGCAGCACTGATCTAAACCCCGCCACACCACACCAGAAAATGCATGGCTATGGATGTAAGTCCTTATAAATTATGA
>JARQOC010000003.1:140430825-140442688 GCA_033576535.1 Allobates femoralis
GAAGTTGCCATCCCCCTCCAGCCATCCTCCAGTACCGAGCACTAGAACATTTTAGTGCTCACTCACCACTAGTGTATAACAATTGAATGCAATCACCAGGAGAGCTGATGTTAACATCATTGGAACGCCTGATTACTTATTTCACATTGCATTACATTGCTGTGACGTCAGTGGAATAGGACTGGGTAGGGAAGAGAGTATCTGATATGTTTATTTTACATGGGTGAATATAGCATTTAAAAAGTTCCCTAAAGGCAGCATGTACATGCAGGTAAATTAATGCTTAGAATAAGACAAACAGGGCTACGGTTATCAAGAGAATAAATTAGGAAATAATCATCGCAGAATGTGGAATCTTTAAATTACATTATGTTAACAAGCAGACTTTCACTTTATGGCACAGCATTAGAGAAAAGAGCTACCTGAATAAAATTTTCTGGGGGTTCATATTGGGACAATGGAACAGATGACAATATTGTTTCCATAATGAAAGCTGGATTTGCAAAATCTTTATTCCGCCTAAGGAATATTTAGTTAAAACATCTAAATCTTCCTGGCAATCAAAATAATGAATGCAAATTCTATTTAAATCTCTCATCTGGACTATGTCCTTTTCCCTTCCTATTTTAAAGGATGAACAAAATGCCCTTTTCCTTTCCTATTACTAGCATATAAAAATGAACTGACTTGCATGTATAAGTTTGCACCCATCCAATATTGGAAACATGTGTTAATTTCACAAATCAGAATATCTAGAATATAGCATGTCATGTACAATCTCTTCTAATATATACTATAATAATAATAATAATAATAATAATAATAAGATAATTATATATAATACTAGCTGTAGTACCCGGCTACACCCGGGTTAATAATTAACTGATGATAGCTATAACAAAATAGAATTTTAATACGTCATACTAATGACCTGTAAGAAAATAGAAGCTGAGCTGTGATTGGATTGCTATAGACAGCCTAATAAATCTCCAGCCAACAGTAAACCCTCCCCCTGGCCGGGCAGTATATGTTACCTCACACATACACATAATAGACAGCTCATGTGACTGACATCTGCCTTAATTCCCTATATGGCACATGTGTTGCACATTGGCTGTTTTTAATCAGATGTTTATGTTTGGAGATTAAAGATAGCACATGTATGAGGCAAGTTGTGTGAGGTGATTTGTGCACATCTGTGTCTGTCTGTGTGGTGTGTGTGTCCCTGGGTGTGTGTGTCCCTGTGTGTGTGTGCTTCTGTGGTGTTGTCTCCTTTGTGATGTGTGTTGTCCCTATAGGGTGTTATGTGTGTTGCATCCTGTTGGGGTGTCTGTGTGGTGTGTGTGTCCTGTGTGTGTGTGTCCTGTGTGGTGGTGTGTGTGTCTTGTTTGTGTGTGTCTCTTGTGGTGTGTGTGTGTCCCTGTGGGGTGATGCATGTGTCCCTATAGGGTGTGTATGTTTGTGTGTCCCTGGGGGGGGTCTGTGTGGTGTGTGTGTGTCTCTTTGTGGTGTGTGTGTGTGTGGGGGGTGAGTACATGTGACACCTATAGGTGTTATGTGTGTGTGTCCCTGTGGGGGGGTCTGTGTGGTGTGTGTGTCTGTGTTGTGTGTGTGTGTCCCGTGGGGTGAGTGCATGTGTCGCTATAGGGTGTGTGTCCCCGTGGGGGTGGGTGTGTGTGTCTCTGTGTTTGTGTGTCTCTTTGTGGTGTGTGTGTTTGTTAGGTGCGTGTTTCCTACTACAAAAAGCTCTCCGAAAAACACCCTAACTTGCATTACACCAAGTCACAATTAACCTTTAGAGGAAATCTCGAAAATCCTAGTGCCACCCATATTCCCCCTAGTTAAAATTACAGACATATTAATTCTCCCTCCATCCACCAGAGATAAAAGCCCAAGGTACCCCCACAATTAGATGACATTGCACTTGACCAATTATTAGCAGATGGTGCACTCCTTCCATTACAGGAAATACGCAGACTACCTGAACTACCAAGTCTCTATTTTTTACATTATGATACTATAAAAGAATCACTCTATTCAACACCTCCGTAACATAGATTTTTCTACACCGCTTAAACCATACGAAACTCTCTGTGCCCAACTTAAAAAAGTTTTTTTTCCATACTATATCAAGTACTACTGAGCACATACTCTTGCTCGAAGCAAGCGTATCTGGCATATTGGGAAAGAGACTTAAGCATCACTTTTACTGAACCACAAATTAAACATATCTGTAGAGATTTGCATGGCCCATCACAGTGCGCAAAGATTAAGAGAATCCCTTTAAGATAGTATTCCGGTGGTACTTTACTCCAGGGCAGATACACAGATGGCACTCAGAACAACAGACACTTGTTGGAGGTGCAAAGGTGAAAAGGGTGAATATATGCACCTATGGTGGTCATGCCCAATCTTTTGGAGCTTTTGGGAATTAGTAGCCAAACAATTATGAAGGTTCAAAACAAAAAACTCAGGTTAATGCCAGAAATAGCATTGCTCAACTTCCTGCCATGGCCAAAGACAAAACCTCGCCTCGCTTGGCAAGCAACATTATTGCAGCAGGGGAAAATTTGATACTCACATTATGGCACACAACGTTAATACCCAATATACAACAATTGTACTGTAAAGTGGACCAACTCTATCACACAACCAAGCTCACCATCACCCCAGGGTGCCCCCCCTTCATCTCATTTCCCTCTCTTCTTTTCCTCTTCTACTCTTCTATAAACCCCTTAACTTTTTTCTACCTACAACTCGTCTCATCTTCTAAATCGCTTCCTGGTGAAGAAACATATATACTATTGACTGTTATTTGTTCATTACTGTTCCCACAAACTGCATATGTATGCTTGAAACCGGACTGGACTACAGATCTTGCTTATTTTAGAACCACATATGCTGTCACTGTATCTTAACACGAGAACAACTGATCACTTAACTTTAAACCTATAATGATATATAGGTGCAATATTGTTTAATATTCCTCAATCTCAACTATACTGCATATGTATGATGATCTGTATGCTTTCTTTATTATTCCATCTTAATTAAAAGAACATTGAAAGAAAGAGAGATGAATATTTCCTTAAGACAGTTGTGTAGCTTGAAGCTCATAGAAATCATAAACTTTTTCTGCCTGTTTCATCTCCCAAACCCAATATCACTTACATACATCCCACACATGATTAACTACTGAGGCTTAAAGTAAACTTATGTAACTTTTAATTAACTGTAATGATGAAACTTTTAGGCTGCCTTCACACTGTGGTCAGGTCCGATCCGGGGCTGTCAGGGTGAACCTGACAGCCCCGGACCGGATCAGCACACAGAACCAGAGGGCTAATATGCCCTCTGGTCCGGTGTGCAGCCTGACGCAGCTACCGCTGCTGATAATTCAGGACCGCGGCTCGCAGGGAGCTAGCCGGGGTTCTGAAATAACAGCGGTGTGCAGCCGCAGGTGTCCGGTTCCCAGATCCTCCCGGATCGGGGCAATACGGGCCCATAGGCTCCCATGTTAAGGGAGCATCAGATTGCCCCGGGAGGATCTGGGGGAATCCGGGAGGATCCGGGGGAATCCTGGGGAATCCAGGAGATGCCAATTTTGGGGAGATTGTTCTCCCCGCACGGGAGAAAAATCTGATTTCTCCCGGATTCTTCCGGAGTGATGGAAGCCGGATGGCAGATAGCTGCCATCCGGCTCAGTCTGGCCCCATAGGATACTATGGGGCCAAAATCCGGTCCGATACTGTCACCCCTGACAGCCCCGGATCGGACCTGACTGCAGTGTGAAGGCAGCCTTAGCAAGATAAATTACTGCACGATTATGCAGGTAACGATAATGGTAAAATCACCAATAACATTCTAGAAAAATGTAACTATGACAAAAAATATTTTAAAGTGACATATGATTATCCCAGAAATGAAGTATATGACTTACAAAATCAAGAAGGACAATCAGGGACTCAAAAATTCATTTCAAAAACAAATCTAAAACGTAATTGTGAAGCAAAGTGTGAGCAAGTGATAGTTGGAACTGGAGTTATCTGATAATTTAAGTAAAAATAAAATTGGTAGAAAACACAATATTCATGGTTTTAGAAAAAATGATCCAGAACACAGGAAAGAAATATAAATTAGAATAAAAATCGAATTTTAGTGAATGCAAATTTTTGTAAAATTAGAGTATGATTCAATTTCCCTCCAATATATTCCCTCATCTCTCATTAGCAGAGTTAATAGTCATTATTATTATGTCTTATTATTTATTATTATAGCGCCATTAATTCCATGGCGCTTTACATGCCGAAGGGGTATACAAAGTCAAGTACAAGGTACATGGACAACATATGGCACACAGGTACAGAAGGACGCTGTCCATGAAGGCTCACAATCTACGAGAGGACAGGTGAAGATACCATAGGAGAGGGTAGAGTTGGTCGTACGGTGGTTTGGTGGACCGAGGCTCACAGCACGTTGTAGGCTTGTCGGAAGAGGTGAATCTTTAAGTTTCTTTTGAAGGATTCAAGAGTGCATAAGAGTCTGATAAGTTGGGGCAGAGAGTTCCAGAGTATAGCAGATGCACAGGAGAAGTCTTGTATGTGGTTTGGGAAGAAGAGATAAGGGGGGAGCAGAGGAGGAGGTAGTGAGTGGAGCGCAGGTTGATTTTTAGCAATTAAAAAAATACAAAGTAAATGAACAAAAGAGAAAGCTAATTCAAATCAATATTTGGTGTGACCGCCCTTTGCCTTCAAAACAGAATCAATGATTTTTAATACACTTATATGCAGTATGTGAATGAAAACCAGAAGAAAGGTTGTTCTAAATATCTTGGCAAAGTAACCACAAATCTTCTGTAAGGCTAGGGTCACATTTGTTATTATTGCACTGCCCGGGGGATCGCACTAAAAACTTAAGAGTTTTGCACCATGGCAGTATCACCACGTTTACGCTGTCCATACTCACCTATGGAGGTCCCGCCCCTAATGCAACATCAATGCCGCCGGCATCAGATGATAATCTTGCTGTATTTCCAAATGCGAGTAAAGACGCTGTGGACTGCATCTTTGCTCACGTTTGGAAATACCGCGAGATTACCATCGGATGCCAGCATTGATGTCACGTTAGGGGTGGGGCCTCCATATGTGAGTATGGGCAGCGTAAATGCGGCACTACCATGGTGATAGCACCGCGTTTATGCTGCAAAGCTCTACGTTTTTAGCACGACCCCGGGGCAGCGCGCCAATAACAAGTGCGACCCTAGCCTTAATGTAAGCTCAAGCAAATATTTCTGTTTCTTCATGTAATTCCAGACTCAATGATATTAAGATCAGCCTCTGTGGGGCCCATGTAATCATTTCCAAAATGACGTGATTTTCTTTATACTGAATATAGTTTTTAAAGTGAACCTGTCATGTGAAAAACCATTATTAACTGGCAGATATGGGGTTAGTCTCCTGGTTAATGGTATGCTGAACCTGCCAGCACCCCGACTTAGAGCCTCGCAGCTGAAGGGATAAGAAGTATATTCCTCCGGGTAATATATAGCTTTCAATCATAGGTGTGGTGCTGTCTTGGGCTCAGTCACCACCACTCAGTATATCGTGAACGACAGATGTAACCACACTCCAGCAGAGACTGACCGCTGGCTCTAATGACCTGAAGAATCATGTTGTCATTGTCCTCAATATTGGAGTTCATACATTCATTAATTGCCCTGCCTTTGTGCACTTATTTTTCCTCTTTATAGCTTTCATGTTTCATCACATACTTTTAAAACATGGCTAAGGTTACCTTCACATTTGCGTTCCCCTCCGCAGCGTTCTGCGGAGGGGAGCCGCAATGTGAGTGCAGCACCGCAAGCCCCTATCTTTATAGTGGGAGCGCACGGTGCTGTGCATGGCCGTGCACACCCATTTACTCCCATATGTGATCTGTGCGCAGGTGGATGCCTGCGCACAGATCATATATGGGAGTGAATGGGTGCGCACGGTCAAGCGCAGGACCATGCGCTCCCACTATAAAGATAGGGGCTTGCGGTGCTGCGCTCACATTGCGGCTCCCCTCCGCAGAACGCTGAGGAGGGGAACGCAAATGTGAAGGCACCCTAAATCTAAATGTTTTTTCAGATTCACATGTTTTCCATTTAAAATGTGCAGATAAGTGATTGCATATAAATCTAAGTTTATGCGATCCACTGCTCTGAAGACTTAATTATGTATGTGTGATGCAACACTTGCCCTTTGAAACTGCGCACTCCAGAGAATTTAATTGTTGTTAATGCATCTTTCAACAGGAGAACGTCCAATGCTGCAAAATATTTTTTGTTACATCTTGCCCTTAAAAACCCTCTTTCAGCAGGATTTTACACCCTAAAATATTTATAGGTGCATATAGCTCTTTCAAACTTATGTCAGCAATACCAGTCCATTCCTCCATTACTAAGAAATCAGTGCTTGAATTGATATGAAAATTAAGCTGATGAAGCTGATATGACAATGAGGTTGAATAACTCTATGTAGATTAGAAGTCTATGTCAGACCAGAGCTTCCACATCCAGTGCCACCTCTTGGCTGACGGCTTTTCTGTCTCAAGTTGCAAAGCAAAAAGGTTTCAAGTCTCGTGTGAGGAGAGTACTTAGTGAACAAATTGTCCAATACATGAGAGCCCAACAGCTGCGACAAGGTGTATCCCATTCTTGAGAATCTATCGTTTTTACACTTTCTGGGCTGAAAGTGGCTGTTGGGCTTTCATGAGTTGGCCAATTTGTGAGCTAAGTACCTTCAATTTGTTTTACATATTTTCTATAGCAGTAATGTAGTTCCAAATTCATATATTGAATTTTTGCATATTATAGCATTTTTTTTGTTATAATGAACAGTCATGACGACATGCCCCTGTTCACACTTGTCTTATTCTGTTTGGATATCCTTGTCAGTTTTTTTTTATATTTGTAGTAGAATTCTTTCTGACAGAGCACTTATCCTATAAGCATAAAGCTTTTTTAATTAGAGATAGATCATGTCTGCTCTTAAAATTGTAGTCTTACGGCACATAAAGTTATGGTCCCATTAAAGGAGTATGCCTTGCCAGTGATGATGGGCTCTCTTGAATTGGACAATTTGTGTATTAAGAAGCCGCTGATGCGCTTGATGGGGTGATCGGTGGTTGGCCAGACCTGCTAAGTCGCATTGTAGCACAGTGAGATTCCCACTGTAACTTATGCTGCATGTTCATATGACAGTTTAAAATCCAGTGGTAGAAGGAAAAAGGGTTGAACCATGTGCTTCTGATCAGATACTAAAATCTCAGGACAAAGACCATTGGATGATCATAAACAGGTTTATTAGCCGATGCATTTCGTGGGCGGCTGTCCACTTCTTCAGGACTTACAATCATTACAGACCGTTTCATTTTCGTTGCATGCCAGACAGGGGCGTAACTAGAACTGGCAGGGCCCCATAGCAAACTTTTGAACGGGGCCCCCTCCAAGACACGCCCCCAATGACATGCCCCCTTCAAGACACACCCCCTTACCGAATCGGTGTTAACAGTCTGACGCCACCCAGTTTACCGTATATACTCGTGTATAAGCCGACCCCCCTACTATTGCCCCCAAAACCTGGGAAAACCTATTGACTCGTGTATAAGCCGAGGGTGGACCCCAGCATAGGTATACAGCCCCCAGCAGTGTGGTATACAGGCCTCCCCAGTGGTAGTATACAGCAGCCTCCCCAGTGGTATATACAGCAGCCTCCCCAGTGGTATATACAGGCCCCAGCAGTATATACAGCAGCCCCAGTGGTATACAGCAGCCTCCCCAGTGGTATATACAGGCCCCAGCAGTATATACAGCAGCCCCAGTGGTATACAGCAGCCTCCCAAGAGGTATATACAGCAGCCCCAGTGGTATACAGCAGACTCCCCAGAGGTATATACATCAGCCCCAGTGGTATACAGCAGCCTCCCCAGTGGTATATACAGGCCCCAGCAGTATATACAGCAGCCCCAGTGGTATACAGCAGCCTCCCCAGTGGGTATATACAGGGCCCCAGTGGGTATATACAGGGCCCCAGTGGGTATATACAGGGCCCCAGTGGGTATATACAGGGCCTCAGTGGGTATATACAGGGCCCAGTGGGTATATACAGGGCCCCAGTGGGTATATACAGGGCCCCAGTGGGTATATACAGGGCCCCAGTGGGTATATACAGGCCCCCCAATCCTCCCTTTCTGCTGCACACGTCACCTGTAAAGGAATACGTCATACTTACTTATCCCTGCCGGCTGCCGCTGTCGCCGCTCTGCACCGCGCTCCGGCTTCTTCCTGGTTGTGACCGGCGACAACCAGGAATAAGCCGGATGAAGCCAGAGCGCGGTGCAGAGCGGCGACAGCGGCAGCCGGCAGGGATAAGTAAGTATGACGTATTCCTTTACAGGTGACGTGTGCAGCAGAAAGCGAGGAGTGGGGGGCCTGTATATACCCACTGGGGCCCTGTATATGATCGCAGCTGATGACTGGATAGCAGCGTAGCGGTGCTGGGTCCGGGCCCCCCACAAGCGCCGGGCCCCAAAACGACCACTACGTCTGCTATGCCGGTAGTTACGCCCCTGACGCCAGATCCTATTTATATGCCGGCAGCAGCAATGTCTGTAATGATTGTAAGTCCTGAAGAAGTGGACAGCCGCCCACGAAATGCATCGGCTAATAAACCTGTTTATGATCATCCACTGGTCCTTGTACTGGGATTTCAGTATCTGATCGGCAGCGCATGGTTTAACCCTTTTTCCATCTACCATTGGATTTTACTCTCTGTGGGGTCCTGTGTGGCATACCGATCTAAGCTCCATTAGTGGTTGTGACTCTCACAACACCTTCAGGTAAGTGGTTTTCCACCATTATTTCACATTTCTACATGGATAAGACCCTATTTGCGCTTGTCTCCACTTCTTTTTAGCTTGTGCATATGACAGTTTATGCATGAAGTACTCAAGTTATTGATTTTTTTTCTCTCCTACTCAGATTTTGCTAACAATTTTGGCAGATAACATGATTTGGGTTATCCTTCACAATCTTGAAATAGGCCCAGGCTAGGCAAGGTTTAGCGCCCATGTAATTGCAGAGCTGCCACGGCTTCTGCACAGAGAAAGAGTTGTGGCTGAGGATGCAGTGCTTGGTGTGGTTGCAGCACTCCGTCTCTGTCCAGGAAGCCATAACCTAACCTCGTCAGTTTCATGCTCCTCCACCTCCTCTGCAGAGCTCATCAACTGCATGTTTGTTGATTGAGAGTAAGTGGGATCTAAAACCTCATCATCACCCTTTGTGTTCTCACACTCCTTGCCCTCAGATCCATCCTCTTCTCGCCCTGAGGGCAAAGTCAAGTAGGTGTTTGACTCTGGTATCTGAGTCTCATCATCATTAGCATCTTTATCTCCACCACCAGGGGTTAAAGTCTGGTAATGAGGGTCAAGATTAAACTCGGACCCTACTTCACCAGGCCCAGATCTGACTCACAAAAATTTTGGGCATCGTTTAAGATAATTTCCTCCTTTTAACTCAGTGATGCTTTGGAGCAGACCACTGATTCCCAGGGTATAGTATGAGTGATCAGCTCTGCACAGTCAGCCATGTGTGTTGACCCACAGTCTTTTCTGGAGACCTTTTACACATGAAACAAGTGTGATTGGCGTGATACACCTGATAACTGGACTATGTGTGATGTTGAAGTTGAAGTGGAGGAGAGGTCACTTAATGGAGCGCTTTATATCCGTTGTACCACCTGTTCTTTCTGGGCTTCATCTACAAGTCATAGCGATGTGCTACTGCTAAGAAAGGGATGATAGCAGATCGTCAACTAAAAAAAGTTGACATTTTTCTTCGGCTAGACGTCGATGTTTGTTGAGCAGAGCTTTTAATAACTTTAGCACCTACCCCACAGACTAGTGTTTTCCCCTTACCACCAAGCCTATTTCCCTTTCCACCATGTCCACGGTTTTTACCATACATATTTGTTGCTAACAGATTTGCAACTCAGTTGTTCTAGGTCCAAAAAATCTGGGGATGTGAATATGGCAGATCAGATTTGGCAAACACTGGTACTAGACAAAAAGTATTAGGTGGTTAGATTTTGGGAAATCTAGCATAGGTCCAGACTGTCGTGAGCACAGAGGCAGGTGGCATGGGAGGGTGGAATAAATGGATCGACAAGGGTTCATGGTAGTAGCCAAACTGTTGATAAAGGTGCAGGAGCCAAGGAAGAAATAGAGGAGGAAGAGGCGATGGTGCCATTGTGGCCCAATACAAAATGTATAAAATGAATACCACTTTGCTGTGATCTGGCACTAATTTTTGGAAAATAGGGGACTCTTGTTAGGGTCTCCTTGCTGTGTGGTGCATGACTTGAGCAAGGCTCTCTGAGCACAATACCTACGCCTGAGACTTCTTCATCATTTCCTAAATATTCAACCTTGAAATTATGTGCCCAGGCTTCCTGCCTTGCAGCCATTGTGGCCCAATACAAAATTTATAACATAAATACCACTTTACAGTTGTCTGACACTAATTTTTGGAAAAGTGAGGATTCTTGTTAGTGTCTCCTTAGTGTGTGCAGCATGACCTCAGCAAAGTTCTCTGAGCACAATACCTACTCCTGAGACTCCTGCACCACTTCCTAAATTATCAACCCTGAAATTCTGGGCAAAGGCCTCCTGTCTTGCTGCCATTGTGGCCCAATATAAAATGTATAAGATGGATACCACTTTACTGTGGTCAGACACTAATATTTGGAAAAGTGGGGTCTCATCTTGAGGTCTCCTTGTTGTGTGGTGCATGAATTGAGAAGGGCTCTCTGAGCACAATACCTACTCCTGACACTCCTGCACTTGTTCCCAAATAATCAACTTTGAAATAATTGGCCCAGGGCTCCTGTTTTGCTGCTACTGTGGCCAAATACAAAATGTATAAAATGGTAACCACTTTACTGTGGTCTGACGCTAATTTTTGGAAAAGTTGGGACTCTTGTTATAGTCTCCTTGCTGTATGGGGCATGATTTGAACAAAGCTCTCTCAGCACAATACCTACTCCTGAGACTTTTGCACCAGTTCCTAAATGATCAACCTTGAAATGATGGGCCCAGGCAGACTTGTGAATCCTCACATTGTACACATTGTGTGCTGTGAGGACTCTCCAGTGTCAACGCCAAGAGCAGTGGTTACATGACCATAATTATGCAATATGCATAGTTACGGCCACACACAATACACATGCATTGAGCATGATGAAAAAAGTCTAGTCAAATTCTAGCCTGGAGTATGCATATTGCATAATTATGATCATGTAACTGCTGTACCTGGAGAATCCTTGTGGATTAAGACCAGGACCCCTTTAACATTTGCTAGATTTCATGACGAATGCAGTGCAGTAATTTTTTAATAAGTGTAATTCCAACTAGGTTCCCTTTAAAAATGGTTTATTCAAATATGTACTTGTATGTTAAGCATTCATAACATGCAGTACTTATTGCAGTACATAACTCTGTTGCTTATGGTTAGGGGAGAAAAAGAGTTAAGAGAAGACCTGAAAAGGCTGAAAACCTATATACAGGCACGGCAGTGTTGGTGACTGTAATGATAGAACGGCATATATAGAAATTAATGTAAACCTTTCAGCAGACAGATTACATATTGGTCACTTTTTTAAAAAGTGTATAGTTGAAGAAATTAAACCAATGCAAACCATAAAAAACAATATACGTAAAGAAGAAAAATTTCAGGGCAAGGATCGTGTTTTATGGTAAGTTAATTTTAAAAAAAGTGAACAACAGGGCATAATGTGAAAAAACATATAAATTTAATTTTTTTAGA